>CANXYA011021997.1:0-17570 GCA_948193465.1 Acalypha hispida
ATCTGGTATTCTTATTCAAGTCTCTTTTGCCCTCCTTTACTTATGCGTGCATGGATCTAAAAAAATATATAGTAATAATTTTATTTTTAATTATTTTAGTGCATTGATGTTCGTCATATACTAATTTTCTGCATTGAATGCTTATAAGCATACACTTACAGTCGTCTTAAATGGCGTAGACATTACTTATTATTATTTTTTATTCTTAATAACTACTGAAAGTATCTTTACCTATAGAAAACTATACAAGGTATCAAAATCCTTGTTTTGGTGAATTTGAAGATTTTTGAATTTAAGAGGAGGAAAAAATTATCAAACTTCTTATAAACATTTCATTATTGGAAATGTAAATTTCTCAATGCAACCGGCTAAACAGAAATAAAACTATTCACTGCGGCTTTTTTCATATTGGCCTTGTAACTTAGATGAATAAATAGCCTACAATTATAAGAGCATGGTTCGAGAAAGTAACATTCGAGGTAGGGTTTTGGATTGTTCGAATAGGTTGTCAGGGATTCAAGGGAATGAGAAGGGGTACTGTTGGCTCTCTTGTGTGATGATTCCAAAACCTAGCTAATGTGTGTGTGTGTTTATATCGCAGGTAGATAAAAGAGATTCTATCAATACTATGCAGGACCCTACAGTGACAGAATATTGAGTTGAGTTCTGAGTAGAGTATATTGCAAGATAAGTGTTTAAGTGAGTAGAGTAAGCTATAGATTTATGTACTTGCAGTCTGGCAGTCACTCAGGCAAACTGATGTCGTTTTTTTTAAAGTAAAACTCCTTTAACTTTTCTTGTTAAGATTGTTTCTAGAAGGAGAAAGATATTTTCAAAACTACTACTTTTATAAAAGGTTGTTTTCATTGGCATGATTTGGTGTTATATTGACGTTTAATAATTTTTTAAAAAGTTGCTTATTATTGAAGCTATGTGTTGCTTACTCATCACTCTTCTTTTTCTAAAACCCTAAGTAGAAATAGAGTCGAGTGTTTTTATTTAAAAACTAACTAAACTATTTTTCACCATAAGTCACATTACTAGCAGCTCTTACAATATTTGAAATCCTTTCAAAACTATTTCATATCACAAGTATTTTCTGTCCTTTATGTTGTCAGATTAGCACTAGGTGATTAAGTAATCGGTTAGGAACAAATCTAGGTGATTTTTGAATTTGGGATGGCTTTGTTAAGTGTGTTTGTATTTTATGAAATGAGTAATAGTTGTAGTTGGGATCTTTGTATTGATTGATTTTTGAAATTGAAACTGTGTATGTTAGGTAGATAACATCATAGCTTTGTAATATGTAAGAATCAATAAAAAAAAGTGTGTTAATAAATCTCAAGGTTCCGCCCTTGGGGACTTGAGTAGGGTTTAGCCTGAAGCAGGATAAAAATATGTTGTGTCAAATCTTTACTTTTATGCAAATTTTATTTTTGTTTGAGCTAGAAATCTTATTTTTTTAAGTAGTTGGAAGTCAAGTCTATAGATTGAATTCTGTATCCTGTCAGTTGGTTATTAGAAGTACAATTCTGTTAAAGTAGAGAATTTGTTTGAAGAACAATTAATTTGAAATGAAGGTCAAATTCTGCGAAAAGATCCATTCACCCCCTCTTAATCTGTATGGACAAACATTTGGTATCAGAGCTGGTGCTGTTGTTATTTGCTTAGCTGCATCGGAGTCTAAATCTAAAGGAAGATGGCCAGCTCGAGCATAAATGATAATCTCACCACCTTGGGATGTTTCCCTGAAGGTCAGTCTATTTCTCGCCCTCCTCTTTTCAACGAAACTAATTACTCTTTCTGAAAAGACAGAATAAAAAACTTTATACAATCATGGGATATAGCCTGCTGGAAGTTAATAATCAAAGGATTCAATCATCCTGTTGACGTATACGGAAATCCAAAGGCAGAAGATGATTATACTGATGAAGAATGGAAGAAAGTATTATTGAATGCTAAAGCTCTCAATATGATACATTGCGCCTTTAATGTTAATGAATACAACAAAATATCAGCATGTACATTCGCAAAGCCGATCTGGGATAAGTTTCAAATAACTTTTGAAGGTACAGACTAAGTCAAGCTGTCAAAGATAAACATTCTTAAAGAAGAATATGAAATGGTCAAAATGGATCCAGCAGAGTCAATCACTCAGATGAACACAAGGTTCATAAAGATCATAAATGCCCTAATTGTTATTGGGGTCAAGATATTTTAGAATGAGCAAATCCAGAAGATTCTAAGATATCTGCCCAAATCTTAGGAATTCAAAATAAGCTCACTGAGTGACGGAAAAAATCTGAATACTATGGTTATTGATGAACTCATGGGTTCTCTCTTAACTCATGAGATGATGTTTGGGAAAAAGGAAATACCAACTGAACATAACAGAAAGACTCTAGCACTAAAGAGTCAAAACTATCAAGTGGTAGAATTACTAGCTAGTAATGTAGAGTCAGAAGATGGAAAAATAGAAGATATGAGTTTGCTTGTGTGAAGATTCAAGAAGTTCTACAAGAGAAACTATGCTGGAAATAAATCTGGATATAGAAAGATTCCTAAACGGAAGGCAATTATGCCAAGGATTGAAGAACCAAGCAAGAAAGAACCAAGTGGAATTGTTTGCTACAAATGTCAACAATCAAGTCACATAAAGCCTCGCTGTCCAAAGTTAAAGTTGAAGCAAAAGCTGAAAAGCAAGAAGAAAGCTATGGCTGCATTCAATGACAATGATGACTCATCAAGTGATGACGATTCCACACCTGATGAAATAACAATTCTAGCACTATATGTAGCTGATTCCAAGGAAGTAGATGTGAAGTCTACTGAAGGTCTAGAAGCAGATGAGAAGTCTACAGAAGAACTAGCACCGGTAGCAATTGTCCAATCATGTGATGTTGAATCAGAGAAATGCCTAGTAGTAATTGTAGAAGAACCCGAAAGCCACATCAAAGGCAAGACAACTAATCAAGTGGACAAAGAAGACACCGAATCACAGGTTATTAATCCTGACTATGAGCTTATATTTCATGAATTATATGAGGAATATGTGTCTTTGTCTAGAAAGTATACAACTGTTATGAAAGAATGCAATACATTAAAAATTGAGAATTAAGCATTAAAGGCTACAAAGAAACAAGATGTGAGTGCTGAGATAGTGATCGAAATGGAAAATCTTCGAAGTGAGCTAAATAGAGTTGAATGGAAGCTATTCCATTCTATGGAGCAGCTTCAAAAGCTGAATCTAGAATTGGTTAGTGTTCATAATGAGTGTGAAGATCTCATGAAGTCAAGACACAAAGTGTTCTAAGAGAGTGTCACTCTTCTAGCTAAAATTGAAGATATAAAGACCTTAAATACCCAAGAAACTTAAAGAACTATTACAGTATGGTACATTCAAATCTTTACAAAAACTATGAATGCTTTCGATGTGGTGAGGTAGGTCACATTTTCAGATATTATTCTTATAAGCCTCGTATCAAGAAGGTCAAAAAGTTTTGGATTCCAAAAGAAACTAACGTTGCTAACCAAGAAGGGCCTAAGCTGAATTTGGTACCTAAAATAAACTAAATTTGTTTTGCAGGTTTGTCTTGTCAGCAAAGTAGAAAAAGTAGTTGCTGCTCAAGACACATGACTAGTGGCAAGAAGAAGATTTTAAGCTTCGGCGATAACAGTAAAGTCAAAATTACTGGCAGAGGTAAGGTTGGAATAGATCCTGCCATTGATGATTTATCTCTAGTATCTGATCTTAAGTTTAATCTTTTGAGTGTTAGTCGGTTATGTGACAAAAATAGGCGAGTTATTTTTTACTCATCCAAATGTATTGTGGAAGACACTACTACTAACAAAACTTTGTTTGTAGCCCCCAGAGTTGACAATGTTTATATGGTTGATCTAGGGAAAAGCTTATCGTTATCAAATACATGTTTAGATTCCATAGATGAAAGCTCGTGGCTACGATATAGGAGATTGGATCATGCAAGTATGAAAACACTTTCGAAAATCTCAAAGAAAGATCTTGTTCGACAGCTTCCAAAGTCAGATTTCAAGAAAGATCACATTTGCGACTCATATCAGAAAGGCAAACAAGTCAGGGCCTCGTTCAAATCTGAAGATGCTGTTTCTACTAAGAGACTTCAAACTACTTCATTTTGATTTGTTTGGTCCTATTAGTCATGCTAGCCTTGGTGGAAAACTCTATGTGTTTGTTATTGTTGATGATTACTCCAGGTTTACATGGACACTCTTCCTTAAATATAAGGAAGAGACATTTGACCAGTTTACTAGTCTATGCAGGAAGATTCAAAATTATCAAAGATACGTGATTACAGCTCTTCAAAGTGATCATGGTAGAGAATTTGAGAACAAAAAGTTTTCAGAGTTCTTTGAAAACCTTGAAATTCACCAAAACTTCTCTATGTCAAGAACTCCTCAACAGAATGGTATTGTAGAAAGGAAGAACAGAACTTTCCAGGAAAGGGCAAGAACCATGTTAACCGAGAATGATCTACTTAAGCACTTTTGGACTGAAGCCGTAAATACTGTAGGACACATTTTGAACAGAGTCACTGTAAGATCAAATCTTAAGAAAACTCCTTACGAACTCTGAAAGAACAAGAAACCAAATGTGAGCTATATTCGTGTGTTTGGTTGCAAATGCTTAGTGCACAACAACAACAAAGAAAATTAAAGGAAGTTTGATCCAAAGTATGATGATGCAGTTTTTCTTGGATATGCCTCAAATGGTAAATACTTCAGAGTATACAATAAAAAGACTAGGCTAGTTGAAGAATATGTGCATGTAGTTTTTAATGCATCCAACAAGACTCTACCTAGTAGAGATAGTATATCAGATGATGAAGCAAATCTTCAACTAACTAATGCTACATCTATAAGAGTAGGAGACACTCCTTCTATAAGAAATTCAGAGATTCAATCACAAGTTTAAATTGAGCTACCTACTAAAGATATATCAGAGTTATAACCTAACAGTATAGAAGATTAGAGTCCAAATCGAGTCAATAATTTTGAAGACCAAATAGAATTACCTACTGAATGGAGATGCCACAGATACCATTCAAAAGAAAATCTCCTAATTGATCCCTTGTAGAAAATGATGACAAGATCTCAATTAAGAAGATATGTAGCACATGTGGCATTTATTTCTCAAGTTGAGCAAAAAATGTACAGGATGTAAAAAATTATACAGACTGGATCATTGCTATGCAATAAGAGCTCAACCAGTTTGAAAGAAATAACGTCTGGACATTAGTTTCTCATCCCAAAGGGAAATTAGTAATTAGAACTAAGTGGGTATTGAGAAATAAACTCGATGAGCATGGAAATATGGTTCGAAACAAAGCAAGATTAGTGGCTTATGGATATAATCAAGAAGAAGGAATTGATTTCGATGAGACCTTGGCTCCTGTTGCAAGATTAGAAGCTATTAGAATGCTATGTGCATTCGCTTGCCATATGAATTTCATGCTATATCAGATGGATGTCAAAAGTGCCCTAATGGATATTTGAATGAAGAAGTTTACGTTTAACAACCTCCTGGATTTACATGCTGCATTCATCCTGATCATGTATACAAACTTTCAAAAGCACTATATGGACTAAACAAGGTCCTCGTGCCTGATACGACAGGCTAAGTAAGTTTTTACTTGAAAATGGATTATATCGAGGTAAAGTAGATAATACCTTATTCACTAAAAAGCATAAGCACAATCTATTAATTGTATAAATTTTTGTTGATGACATAGTATTTAGTACTACTAATGTTTCCTTATGCAAAGAATTTTAAAAGCTTGTGTAGAATGAGTTTGAAATGAGCATGATAGGTGAATTGAACTTCTTCCTCGGCCTACAAATCAAACAATGTAAGGATGGCATTTTTATCAATCAAGGAAAGTATACTAAAGAGCTCTTGAAGAAATTCAAAATGGATTAAGCAAAGGTAAGCAAAACTCCCATGAGTGATACTACCAAAATTGAAGATGATAAAAAGGTAAAACAATAGATGTTATTGTCTATAGAGGTATGATTGGCTCTCTACTCTATCTTACATCCAACAGACTTGATATTCACTTTAGTGTATATTTATGTGCAAGATTTCAGTCTAATCCTAAAGAATCTTATCTAACTCATGCCAAGAGAAATCTAAGATATCTCTTAGGAACTCAAGACTTAGACTAAGGTATCTAAAGGATACATCCTTCGAACCTTGTTGCTATAGTGATGCAGATTTTACAGGAAATAGAGTAAATAGAAAAAGCACCTTTGGAACGTGCCATTTTCTTGGAGAAGCTTTTATTTCCTAGTCAAGTAAAAAGAAAAACTCAGTTGCACTATCAACTGCTAAGGCAGAATATGTAGCCGTTAGAAGCTATGTTGCACAAGCATTATGGATCAAACAATAATTGGAGGATTACAATGTCATATTCAAGTGTATTCCAATTCTATGTGACAACACAAGTGCGATAAATTTGGCAAAGAGTCCAATTTAACACTCAAGAACAAAGCACATTGAAATCATACATCACTTTATTCGAGATCACATTCAAAAAGGGGACATCTCACTTCAATTTGTTCCAACGGAATCTCAATTGGCAGATATATTTACAAAACCTCTAATAGAAGAGAGATTATGCTGCATTAGAAAGACAACTTGGTATGTTGGAGTTACAATAACTCTACTCTGATACGTGTTACTCTTATAAGCTTTAAAGCATTTTATGTGGTCAATTTTGCATTTACGTAGCTAAAAGGTAATTCTGTAAATAAGCTAAATTTATTTATTGTGTTGATTATTGTGCGTGTATATTGTCTTATCTACCCTTACTTTGAATTGTGTTCATTAGAAAGCACTTAGAGTTATTTTTATCATTTTAGTCTACATGCATAATAATTATTGCCTAGGCAAACGTACTATTGTCGGTCGCGTCTTTTAAATTTTGCATATACGTAGCTAAAAGGTAATTTTGTAAATAAGCTAAATTTATTTACTGTGCGTGTATATTGTCTTATCTGCCCTTACTTTGAATTGTGTTTGTTAGAAAGCACTTAGGGTTTTTGTCATTTTAGTCTGCATGCATGATAATTACTGCCTAGGCATACATAGTGTTATTTGCATGCATACGTAGTGTTGTCAGAAACACCTTCAAACTCTTCAATTCCCCTCTAAAATCTTTTTATCTCTCATCAAAAGTTCCTGTTAAAACTCAATTTCTTTAACTCCATAACCTGAATCAAAATGGGTAAAAGGAAATCCTCACCATCTAGATCATCTGATCCTAAAAGAAAACTTTATGGGTGTATTTCAAAAGATGATCCATCTGTTCTTATTCTGCCACCATCCTCTCCGAGTTTAGCTCCAAAATCAAAAAAGCAGAAGAGAAAGTAGAAAAAGCTAAAGAAAGGTCAAAGCGCCAGTCTTGAACTGATTCAGGAAGAGACCTCAACAGATCTCAAAGGTAACACTAAAACTTCATATGATGTTAATATTAGGCATATAGACATTACTGAAGAGAAAAATGAATATGCTGATGCATTGAAATCTGTTGTTGGTGAACTAAGTGAATTAGAAACTATTAAGCTTAATGAAAATCCTGATAGTCCAGTTGATGAACTATATCCTGAGTCTCAAGTTATATTAGATGAAAAAATTGAACAACTTCAAAATTGATTGCTAAAAAGGCTAGGAGGGATACTAGGAAGAAAGTAGATCTAGAGTCTAGTAGTGTAGAGATGTTAGGACAGCCTAGTGGTGAAATGTCTGGAGAAAAAGAAAGTGGATCTAAGAAAATTGTACGTGATGGAACTGGTAATGTAGAAATAAAAGGATTGTCTAGTGTCAGTCTGGAAGAGGAGAAAGAAATGGCTAGGTTAGCTGAGGAAGAGAACAGGCCAATTAGAATGCATCATCCTTAGGAAGCAGCAGTCGAAAAAGAGAAAACCATTGCCATAGAAGTTGAGTCCGATGAGGATGATTAAAAAAATAGTGAGTCTAGTGATTCTGATGATGAGATGGCAGATGTAGTAATGGAAACAACCAAAAGTGAAGACACCAACACAGACTCTGGGTTCATAATCATAGATGTCTCTACTAGTCAAGAAAGCAATGCCTCTAGCAGAAGTAGTGGAAAAGCAATTTCTACTCTCACCTTTGAATCCAAAGAAACTGAAATTGGAGGTGTTGATACTAAAGTAGATAAGAAACAGAATGTTGTTTTCATTAAGTCTAGAAAACTGATCAGGGAAATTGAGACAAGAAACAAAGGAAAAGAAAAAGTCAATGATGAAGTGTATATTGATGTACTAGTCTATCATAGAAATCAGAAGATTGGGATTGACTCTTTGGGGGAACTGTACACTCTTGCCTCTGCTCACATTGCTGCATCCAAGTTCATTAATTGGGATTCCATGCCCATGAGCAAGAAAATTGAGGAAGTGTTTGTGTGTCAAAACTGGATGAATGTCATGCAAATTGTTGAGCCTAAGCATGAAGATCTTTGCAAAGAATTCTATTTAAGCAAAAGGGTTGATACTGATGGGGTATTTCGGTTTCAAGTTAAAGGACATATATATGTTATGAAAGAAGAACTCATTGCTACTGCCTACCAGATTCCTATGGAAGGAACAAGAGCATTTTCTCATGATGAGATTGCAAGAGTGGAAGGATTTGATGTTAAGATTCCATTCTCTTGGTTTACCAAAGAAAAAAGTGACTCATGTGAGCAAGAAAATGAGAGATGCTTCAGGCCAGGTAGAGAATGAACCTAATATCCTCCATCAGATATTTCTTTCATACCTCAGTCCTCGTGAAGGCAGTAAAACTTATACAAACAATGTTGAAGCTTGTTGGTTATGTCACATGATTAAAATGAAGAAAAAAATAATTTATGTCACTTGATCTGGAATGTGATGCAGTAGAACAATCAAACTTTACCTTATGGTATGTTCCTCACACCTTTGTTTAAGTTTCTCAAGGTTGATCTATTAGGGGAGACCAATGTGATTCAAATGACAAATGTGAATGCCCTTCACATCATTCAATTCTATATATCTCACAAGCAAACCACTCATAAGACTCCTGAAAGGAAATCCTCTCGTAAGAGTACTACAAGTGAAGCCAAACCTTCCACCTCCAAGTTCAAGACTGTTAGGAGAAGAAGCAAATCTGTGGAAGTGTCCGAGAGTGAAGATGAGGAATGGGCTACCACACAAGGGAATACAATGACTGATGTTGTACAAAAAATTGTGGAAAGGTTTTGTGTGGACTCCAACAACAAAGTTAATCAAGTTATGCAAACTATGAAGGATTAGGAGATAACCTTATCTGTAAGGCTAACAAGTCATATTCGTGTTCTCAGCATGGAAATTCAGAAAATCAAGCAGACATTGGCTAGGATTGAACAAATCCTGGCTTTTAGAGGTTGAGCCTTGCTGATGCCAATGGGGGAGAAGAGAAGATGTGTTTGTATTTGTGCATTTGTGTCTACAATCTGCATATATGTGCATATGACATCTATCTGCATATTTGTTTAGTCTTCTGCTTACTCATTCTTTCTATGATTGGTTCCTCCTCCATCTCAGTCCTGATATATGATATGCTTTTGTTCCTATCTTGAACTATTTATGTCTTAGTCTACTATCTCTTTGTTTGAACAATTTATGTGATAATCATATGTGAACCCTTGGATGCTGCTCGTATGTGGGCACTGGTTCACAGGTTTTGGTACATGTAATGAATGTTGTGGTATCCTTTTGTTGATGAATGATTCATCAGTACTTATATGAATATTTTGGTTGTGTAATATCTGTGTATCTTGAAATGTTTTGTTTTCTTTTGTTGCTTGATGTAGGAGGAGCATACGTTCAGGGGGAGCACGTCTTGTTGGTTTGGCATTATCAAGGGGGAGATTGTTGGCTCTCTTGTGTGATGATTCCAAAACCTAGCTAATGTGTGTGCGTGTGTTTATATAGCATGTAGATTTAGGAGATGGTATCAATATTGTGCATGACTCTACAGTGGCAGAATATTGAGTTGAGTTCTGAGTAGAGTATATTACAGGACAAGTGTATTAGTGAGTAGAGTAAGCTATAGATTTATGTATGTGCATTCTATCAGTAACTCAGGCAAACTGACGTCGTTTTAAGGTTGCTTTTTAAAGTAAAACTCCTTTTACTTTTCCTGTTAAGTTTGTTTTTAGAAGGACAGAGATATTTTTAAAACTAGTACTTTTATAAAAGGTCATTTTCATTGGCATGCTTTGGTGTGATAGTGACGTTTAACAATTTTTCAAAAAGTTGCTTATTGTTGAAGCTATTTGTTGCTTACTCATCACGTCTCTTTTTCTAAAACCCTACGTATAAATAGAGTCAAGTGTTTTCATTTAAAAACTAACAAAACTATTTTTCTTCATAAGTCACATTACTAGAACCTCTTACAAACATTTGAAATCCTTTCAAAACTACTTCATATCACAAGTATTTTCTGCCCTTTGTGTTGCCGAATTAGCACTAGGTAATTGTGTAATCGGTAGGAAAGAAATCTAGGTGATTTTTGAACGAGGTTTTGGGGTGGCTTTGTTAAGTGTGTTAGTATTTTGTGAAGTGAGTAATAGTTGTAGTTGAGATCTTTGTATTGATTGCTTTTTGAGATTGAAACCGTGTATGTTGGGTAGATAACATCATAGATTTGTAATTTGCAAGAATCAATAAAAGAAGTGTGTTAGTAAATCTCAGGGTTCGCCCTTGAGGACTGGAGTAGGATTTAGCCCGAATCAGGATAAAAATCTGATGTGTCAAATATTTAATTTTATGTCATTTTTATTTTTGTTTGCGCTAGAAGTTTTATCTTTCTAAGTAGTTCGAATTCGAATCTATTGATTTTTTTTATAGGTAAATGAATTTAAATCTATTGATTGAATTGTGTATTCTGTCAGTTGGTTATTAGAAGCACAATTCTATTGAAGTAGAGAATTTGCTTGAAGAACAATTGATTTGAAAAGAAAGTCAAATTCCGTGAAAAAATCCATTCACCCCCTCTGGATCTGTATTTTTGGGACCAACAAGTACAGATCGGTGTCAGAATTTAGGGACCAAGGGGCAAACATGGTTCCCCAACTTAAAATTTTTAAAAATTTTACTTATGTATATCTCAAATATTTTAAAAATTTTACTTACGTATATCTCAAATAATATTTTGGTTCCTTTTAAAATTTATGAATTACAAGTTACATAATATTATAGTCGTATTAGTACATATAGTATAGTCATGGCCTCCCTTATCGACAATTTCCAGGTCATCACTGGTACTAATAATACACGCTTGCTTGAAGTCGAACTCATTATTAGTGGTTATAGATTCAGTGCCTAACAAAAATAACAAACCTCGATACAATACTTGAAAACCAAAATTATTAAGACGATTGTTGATTGGCTCCCATAGAATGTACAGAAATTCTTCTATGATTGAATTCCCTGTGTTTCTCATCAACAATCTATTCATTGAAGATTGTTTTCAGTATTAAAAAAAAATTGAGTGAACAAGCGCTTGGAAAATCTGTAAGAAGGCATTGAGTAATGCTTGCCTAATCAGAGGAAAAAATTCAGTTGCAGCTAACTAACAAAGTATATCATTGCCATTTCCAACAAACAATACATAATAATGAAAATATGTAATATTTGAATCTGAATTTTGGCATTTTATTTATTAATATACATAGAACGCTCGTGAATTAATACATCAAGTAAAGACCTAGGATTTAAAGGCTTCAAATCATCATATATGACGCTCAAATACCCACCAGGAGGTAATTGTCCAGCTTCAAAACTCACTATCGGTGCCATCCATCTTGGAGGAGACCAATCTGGTAAAGGGGTACAGCCGCTACGAATCTTCTCCTTATTCTCGAAAATATTTAATTCAGGCATCGGCTCAGGCATCAATACCTTGATCGACAAGTTAATAATTCCGTTTCTGTCGATACCCCATATGTCGGTTAATCTATAACTCCGCAACTTCACACTTATATCATACGGCAACTCTTTGTTCCAAAAATCTGCAAGCGGAACTGTTGCCATTCCGATAATTGTATTACTTATGCTTTTAAAGAATAAAGCTACATGTTTGATAGTTTTATCCAAAGAGCCTAGAACCGCTATGTTTTTAAGTTTGAGCTTCTGATTCCAGTAAGGATTGGATCCTGAATTTTTGGCGATTCTTGTTGAGGCATCCTTTGTATTACCCAAATACATCTCTCAAGAGACACGTTAACATACATGGATTTTTTTCTTAATTGCTTTCTTTTTTATGAGCAAGCCTTCGCATGATATTACTGCGATTTCAAGTGCAGCCATTGTTGTTATTAAGGTTTGGGAGAGAGAGATTCTGATTTTAGTATTAATATTATAATGTTTGATGAGAAGAGCAATATATGTATATATAAAGAGAGCTAGCCCTAACCCTAGTCTTTGTTGTCGGACTCCGTTTAGTTAAAAGACTTCTTTCATTCTAGGATTTCTTTTCTGAATTTTATCCCAACACTAAATTGTATGATTAAATCTTTCCTATTTAAATGGTTTTAAAATAGAGAAAATTATTAGGACCCGCCATTATCAATAAATATTTACTAATAATGAACATTGTGTCATCAAAAAATTGTGCTTTTAGAGTAAAATTTTATTATATTCCGACGTCATACATTTTCAATAAATATATTTTAATTATAAAAAAAGTGTTGCCATAAAAGTTTTACTATAAAAAAGTAATTTTTTAGCCAATACTAAAATAAATAAATTTTTTAGATTCTATAATTGATTATATATAAGAAAAAGAAATAATTTTTTTAAATAACTTTAATCTTTACTTTATAATTATGTGTTTCAATTGATACTGTGTGAATTGAAAGATCTCCGGTCTAAATCTAATAAAAAAATGACTTTTTAATAGTAAAGATTTTAAGGGTTTCCAAATTTAATTATCACCGAGCATAAAACTAATCACCATCTATCCCTAAACCAGCAATAATTCGATTGATTAATCACATTTAAGATCGAAATAATCCAATTTCCATTGCAATTAAACCTAACTCAAATACGAAATAATCAACAGTTTAAGCCCCACTCTTAGGTTATTAGGTCATTGAATAAATATCCCTATTCTCATCAACATCCTAATATCATTCTAATTCAAGCTATAATGAATGGCCCAATATCCATTGCAACCAAATAAAAAAAGATTAAACAATAAAAGCACAATTAACACGAGATAATATAAATAAGAGAAACTTTATTAAAATTAACCAAATAAATTATTAACTACATCGTTTCTACACTTGATGAATGATCTAGCCTATCATGATCAAGAAAACAAACTAAACTAAATAAAATAGAAAAACCCATAATAATTTGATGATAGATTTGGTTTTTCAACTCTATTACCTTGATGATGAAGTTCTAATCAATCTCCTCTCTTTTTCTTGTTTTCTCCTACTGGATCTATTTTCTCCCTTTAGCTTGAGGTTGAAGAAGATGAGGTTCAAGATGATGATGTTGCTAGTTCTAGAATGTTGGAGATGTATGTAGAGATTGGTGAGGTGTCCTCCTTTTGAGTTGTCATTAGCTAGCCAATCTTGTCCTTTTCTTTCCTTAGTTGGCATGAGTTGGCACAAGTTGAGTTGGTATTTTGGGCTTGAAGGAACATGGGCTTGGGCTTCTCGATTTTGCATTCCAACTTGATTGTATCACTAGGAAATGATTTGTATTCGAACAAACACCTACGAAATCACAAAATAACTCAAAATAAGGTGATTTGGATTGAACTAATAGTAAAAACTAATTAAAATGGAGGGAATTAATGATGAAAATGTATCTAAAATAGACTCGTATCAAATCCTCCACACTTAGTCTTTTGCTTGTCCTCAAGCAAACTAACTATCTCGAGAATAATCATTAAGATGCCAACTACTAAAAATGAAAAATAACAATTATATTAACATAGCTATTAATACTAATATGAAAGCAAAATGCAAAATAGGAATAACAAATGACTAACTAGTTGTTTGAAGGATAGCATAAACAAAGCTAATCTACACAACCTCTAGATTGATTGAACCAACCCGAGATCCTCACAAGGTGACACTCCAACACTCCGTTGTTTAGGGGAAAAGAAAGATTTCACTCAATCATGGTAACATATAGATTCTTGTGAGTCTCCACCACTTATGGTATGGACTAAGCTCATGATCAAGAGGTCGTTCCTTGGTTGCAATGAGGCTAGGGGATAGGGGGTGGTTAAAAGGCTATTTGAGAATGTTAATTCTCCAACCTAAGCTATAATGAAAATGAAAATTATGAACTCAATTATTCAAACTAAAACAACATTCAATAATAAAAACTAAACTCTACATTATTCATTACTAACTATATATATATAAACTCATTTCATTCGATAACTATAAATAAAAACTTAACTCATTTTTATTCATTACTACTTAGTATTGACAAGAACTTAGATGATACTTTTGACAACACAAACAACTAACACTAATATAAGAATTTTTTGAAATTTTTTTCACTTTTTTTTTCTCTCTTTTTTTTCACTCTTTTTATTTTCTTCCTCTCCTTTTTCTAAATATATATTTTTTTTTCTTTCTTTCTTTCTCTTTTTTTCTATATCACTCTTTTCCTCTCCTTATCTATCTCTCAATTGATTTGGTTCATCATTTAAATTTTTTTTCTTTTCTTTTCGTTTTCACACAATAAAGCCAAAACATGATGAACCACCATTTTTAAACCATTACTATTAACTATTATTATTAAGATTTCACAACTCCTAAAAGAATTCACTTAGCTCGGAAGATGGGTGATGAAAGAGGAAAATGGAGAATGAAATGGTTTTTATTCAAATGGGTGTAAATAAGAAATAGGCTTTCGGCTCGAGGGGTTTACACCTAAGGGATATGGGTGGCTTTTTAAGTGGGGAAAAATAGAGAAGGGTGCCTCTAAAGTGCCTCAATCATATCAATTGCTCAATCCATCAAATGTGGTCTCGATACGCATATCTAGGCAAGTTCTAAAAGATATCATATGAGCACTGGAATCACACAACAAGAAATTTTAAGCACAAGTGATGTGTGTGCAATTAGGCTCAAAATCCTCACCGAGATTGGTTATAGCACGGGTTAAGATCTCTCTCACTAGACATTACTTTCAAACCTTTAAAGATGCTATAGTTCAAACATTTAGCTTACTTAGAAGTTACTACTATATACAAAGTTTTTTTTTAAAAAAAAACTACTATATATATACAAATTTTTAAGGCAATTTAGTTATATACAAGAATTAGCTACTACTAGTAATTTTAAAATAGGTTGGCATTCATAAAGCACATTCTCAAGCATAGTTGGGTTACTCATATTAAAATCAACATAGATCCTAAGCTTGCTTCCTACATGACAACCATCATCATGATGCATTCACAATAGCACTCCTAAATCTACCCAAAGATATGAACATTTAAGCAAAATCACACAAGTAAATGCAAGTCAACACCACACAATGAGCATAGGGGAGCAACTCATAACATACTCACAACGCATAGCATCTCACACAACTAGGCAAAATTTAAAAAAAACTCAACATTTTTAAGCAATATCACCCCTCAATGCATGTATACCCCCCCACACTTAAATAGCACTTTGTCCCTAAAGTGCAATGAGACAAAGGAGAAATAAAGAGCACAATATTAAAAAAGAGTTAGGAGAGAAGGAGCATTACTGGAGGGTTGTTGTTCAAAGCATAGCTTGTGAGTGAATAATTTGAAGCATGGAGCTCCCAAGGATCACATGTTAGAGCTCCAATAGGTGGTGGACAAAAGGGCTTACCTTTGATGTTTGCCTTCATTGCAAGTCAGTTCGGAGCACCAATCCTTTTCGAGATATATGTGAAAGTGAGTGAACTGAAGAGAGAAACACAAGTGAGGACCATTTTTTTAAGGATCCTCATCTCTTCTTGGTGCTTGGGGTATAATGGTATGGTGTGTGAGTGATTTGAGAAGTGATTAGATGCTTGGTGAATGAATGAAAGCAAAATAAAGTGCTTAATGTATATGCTTGCTTGCTTGTGTGCTGGAGTGAAATAGATTGAAAATTGAACAAGATTTTGCTAAGGAAAACTTACCTTAGGCGAGAATAACTAGCTAGAGCATGTTTGAGTATGCTGTTGGGTGAGCTTGAGCTCTCTCGAGCTATTGCTGCTCGACATATGCGAGGTTGAAATGGGGGGGACGAGGTGAGGCAAGGGATAGGAGATGCATAGCAAGGGAGCTTAAGTTGGCTCGAGTAGATGCCTTGTGGATCTTGAGCTAGTCCGAGCTAAGTGAGCTCAATTGGACTAGCTGAAATACGGAGGGAAGTAGGCATCAACTCGTTTTGGTTGAGAGAGAACAGATTAGGCACGATCGAGCTCGTTAAAGTGTGGAACTCGACCTGGTCTGAGATAGGTGTGCCATAAAGGCTAGGGCAATGCAGAGTAGAGATGAAGTCATGAGGCAGGGGAGCTCAAATTGGATCGAGTAGATGCCTAGGGGAGCTCGAACTCGATTGAGCTTATTGTGCTCGAATTGGAAGCAAAGCAAGCGAGGCTGTTGAGGCTGGGGACCAGCTCGAGCGAGCTTGAGCATAGCAATGTGTGGCGCTTGAGCTAGGAACATTCGACCAATGTGCTTGGCTAAACTTGATAAAGGCACAACTTTAGCTACCTATTCGAGAAAAAGTTTTTGAACAAATTTTTTTTCTTAAAAAATCAAGTCCAAATGCTATTTTAACTAGAAAATGCTTTAAAAATTATGAATATTAATTAAAATTAGCTCAAAATGCTAGCATTAGGACTTCACTTTACGAAAAAGAACATGGTGCAAAAATGAAAAATTTTCGAATCCTATTGCCATTTTCACATATAAAAAGCTCAAAAATGATAAAATTTGATTAAACATGTTCTAAAAATGTGGCAATAGGACTATAAACTCTTATGAATGCATCAAACACCAACCTTTTCTTTAGCCAAAATACCAAATTTCCACTTAAGAGAGAGTGTCCCACTTTTCAAAAATCGAAAGAATTAACTCGAAAATATTGAAAAATATTTTAAAATATTGAAAAATATTTTAAAATATTTTGAAAACTTTTGTCTTATAACACTTATCTTTCCTCGAATGCATCAAGAAAACAAGGAAAGAGATGATAAAACTAAATTTTATTGACAAAGAAACAAGGAAAACATCAGCAATAAGAAAATAATATTCACATGAGGTGTAAGATAGGAAGTATTACCTCAGTTAAGTTATAGTCATTAGCTTGACCGTTCACTACTTTAGATCAAGGGACGAAATAAAAATAAAGTATGGCAATGGCCTTGTGATAAGTGTGAAAAACGCATACATACTTAACATTAATTCACCTATAACTTAATTATTTTTAGAATTAATTCGATCAATAATGTCTTAATTTATGTATTTTTGTGTTATTAGGTGAAGAAAGGACTCAATCGCAAAATTAATG
>CANXYA011031308.1:0-10319 GCA_948193465.1 Acalypha hispida
TTTTTAAACATTAAATGGATAACAACATTAAACGGCTAACCTTTACTCTCAACAAAAAATGGATAACAACATGGTATACATCTTGTAAAAAAAAACATAGTATGCATATCTTGTGCAAAAAAAAATGGTATATTATATAAATTATTAGTAGATTATGTCAAATTAAATAACAATTAAGAAATACTATAACTTTTAAATTTTTTTTTAACATTAAATAGATTACAACATAGAATACATCTAGTAAAAAAAAAAAAGCATACATATCTTGTCGAAAAAAATGATTTACCATATAAATTATGTTAGTAGATTATGTCAAATTATACAACAATTAAAAAAATATACATTTCGAATGAGAAATCTATCATAATAATTTTAATTCAAACTTATAAGTTTAGTCTACATAATATATTATTATTAATTCAATACATTAACTCTCAAATTTAGGTTTATAAACTCATTTTCACTCAAATTCAGTTCGTGAATTTAAAACTTTAACTTAACAATTACTTTTAAAAAAATAAAAATCAACTTAAAAATCAGTTATTTAAATTTGTTAAAGAGAAATTTGCAAGTTTTATGTGACAACCTCTTTTAATACGATAAAACTACTAAAAAATCGGAAATAAACATACTTTAGTACAAAAATATAGAATTTTAAAAGCTTTTATATTATATAATAATAAATTCATCATTCATCCGAATATCGTTTAAAACTTCGTTCTATTCATAAATACAGCTTTACATGCTCCGTTCTCAAAATTCATTTCATCCAGTACAAAATTCATCAATACATTCATAACACATAATCATCATGTCGTGCAGACAATACCGTGGCCTCAACTAAACTTCTCTATATGCACAATGCTCCACAGCGACTACTGATCTACCACCTTACCTTTACCTGAGAGGGTGGTGAAAGGGGTGAGCTTCCAACTCAGTAAATCAAATAATCAAACCACGGAATCACATATTAAAATCAATACAAACTCAAGTTTCAGACATATAGTTCGCATTATGATTACAATCATATTTACTAATTATCTCAGAGTATATAACGTTTATCTGTAACACATAACTAACATTTCAATTAACTCTTTCAATCTCGACATTGCCATATTTCAATCACAATATGTAAATCATAACACGCAAATCATAAAGTATTATAAACACATTTCACATTATTCACTTAGTTAAAAATATATTATTCTTTTGGTTTTCGATAGTTCTATGACGCCCAATTCTATTCGTGCACAAATCCTAGAGTGATCACTCACACACTCCAGGGAGACATTTCTGTCACAAGACTGTTGTTTCAATATCAAGAGTGCTCAATTTTAGTTTCGTTTCGGCCAAGGTGATTACTCACACACCAATGCATTCACATTTATTTCATATCGGCTAAGGTGATTACTTACACACCAAAACAATCATATTGAAACTTATCGAGCAAGGTGATTACTCACACACCAAAGTAAACATACACACCATGGTAATAGAAATCTCGGAAAATCAATCATATCAATTTAATTCACATATCAACACAACACAATCATTTATTAGTTATGCATTTTATCATTCTCTTTACTTATTTAGTTATCAATTTCATCACTTTCGAATATGATTTCACTTTATCGTATCAATGTATCATTATATCATCATCATTATCATTTCAATTTCATTCTCAATTCATCATCATCTTTTCTCAATCATATTATCATATTTCACATATTCAATCCCAATTAATAACTCATTTACCTCATGTAAGAATCAAAACATATTAAACAAAAATCAACTTCCCAGGAATAACTACGATCGTTGTGAACAACAATGGGTTGTTGCCAATCCTAAATCGCAAAGGCAATTCAACATTAAGTCTGCAACGATCGTTGCTCATCAGCAACGGCTCGTTGTAAGTCGGGGTCACTTGAGCTTTTTCAAATTGAAGAATACACGAGCAAGACAAGAATGTAACGGGCTCGTGGCCAACACATAACGAGTCGTTGCTATCCACAACGGGCTCGTGGGACACTATTCATTTTACAAAAAGTTGTAGAGAAGTACACGAGCGCTGCAACGAGGCCACAACGAGCTCGTGGACCTCGGTAACGGGCTCATTGTCCTTCCCAACGATCATCTTGAAAACTTACACATTTTATTACTAACACATTTTCTTAAGCAAAACAGCAGCCAATTCATCAATCAAAGCATATACATGAACATACAACCCTTCTTAACATCTTAACACATTTCAATACCATTTACATGACATCAAAACATACCAAATTCATAACCAAATCAACACTAAATACTCATTTTCATCACAACACTTATAAACATCACATATAACACCAATTCTCAACCAAAAATCACATTAGCAACTACGTGCAATCATAATTTCTTACATGTAGTCTCATCTCTATACTTCTAACATAATAAACACAATTAAACCATAAAATTCATATTGAAATTCACATGCAATTCAAGTAAGTAAGATTATTTCACTTACAAATTTTTTCAAGCTAATAATCACACCAAAAACATTTCAATTCAGTATATATAATCCCTCAAACTGCCGAGCACTCCAACCAAAAATAAACATCCGAAATCCACAAAATTACTATCAAAATATAGCCTATTGCAAGCTTAGAATACTATAGAACACTTTCTTTTCTTAATTTCACTCAAACAAACAATTCAAGACAAAACCCTCCTCTCTCTCTATTTTGTTTAGTTGGTGATAATAACAATGTGATAGAAATGAAATTAATTGTTAATCTCAACAACACATTCTTTCTTATATACTATTATGAACAATTTCCACTTTGCCCCCTATACTTCTCATCAAGTTTAAAAAAGAACCCAATTAATATTAACTTTTTAATTTAACCCAAAATCTATTTTTTAAACTTATTTTCTTAACAATTTATTCCTTTCTCGATTTTCCAATATTCGCACCAAATATTAATATAATAGTCAAAATAATATGGGTGTTACATTTTACCTGTTAAATAAAAGAAATTACAAATATATCGTTGGCATTCTTTACATTTCAATAATATCGTAATTGGCCATTCATAATGCAAAAATATTGAACTTGCAACTAATATTTTACTATAATGTTTTTTTTTTATGAAAAAACGTTGCTATTGGTTTTATTTTCTAAAAAAAACGTTATTGTTTATTGATTTTGTAAAATTATAGAAGAAAATAATTTTATCGGTAAGTCAATCCTAAAATATTATATTTGGATGAGTGGAACCCAATTAAAATTGTAAGACTTTAAACTAGAAGAGGCTTTTTTTTTCACTATTTTTATCATAATTTTTTTTGAAAAATATTATTTGCTATAAGTGGGTTATTGGTAGATAAGATGAATTTTCTTGGCAATTTGAAAGCGTAACTTGTTATGTTGTCAGGATCTGTTTTAGATTATTCTATAAGTGGAATGCTTAGTGCATCGCTTTTGGTTTAAACTCCAAATAATAGGAAGTCTTGAGCAACATGGTTGAAGTTGGAGGAAAGATGAAGACAATTTGTCTTGGACCAAAAGAGTTGGGAATGATGAGTTTGAGAAACTAGAAGAGGAGGATAATTAAATAGAGTTCATCTGGTTTAGAGATGAGATATGAAAGAAGTTTATTTGCTATGAGTAAGTTAATGGTAAGTTTATCAATATTGTTGATGGATTTAAATTCTGCACTGGCGTGTTTAATGTCATAGAGCATAAATAAATAGTTCAGTCAGTTAATGAACTTGAAAGGAAAGGATAGAGAGGTGAAATGAAAGATTAGTTACTGCTTCATATTATAGTTTAAAATGACACTGAAGTAAATTTTTATTGGAAAGAAAATTATAGAATGTTTATATCTTATAATACTTTCTTTTTTCACTATGTATTTTTTTTTTCAATCAATTAGCTCACTTGTAGTTTCTCATACCATTCTTTATGTTTCAAATACATTATAAGCTAAATCAATATTTGATTGCCTATTTTTATTATGAAATAAGAGTTTTTTTTTTTACTTTTGGCCTATTTTAAAAGTTTTTTTGCCATTAAATTTTATTTCTTAAGTTGTAATTTTTAATAAAGATAATGATAATTCATATCAAATTTTTTGATTTATTATATATGATTATGTAATTTGAAAATTTTATTATTCACATTTTTTATGGATTTTAATTTTATAAATTTATGTTTATTTTAAATAGTTTTTAGTTTATTCTATGCTCATTTAATTAACTAAAATTAACCCGTATATTCAATATCATAGCAAATATTTATTGAAATTAAATTAAAAAGAACTTCTTTTATTTAAAATTGATGTTTAATTCCTTATATTTGATGTCATTTATATTTTTAATTTTATGTACTAAAAATTAGCCGGATAATTATTTAATTAATGTCAGATTAACCTTTTATTTATTAAATAATTCATTATTCTATCATATACATATTTAGTAAAATATTAAAAATTTCTATCACATGGAAACACACATCGTACTATTAATATAATTATATTATATAGTTTAAGGTTTATAATTGTCACTTTAGGTCATTTTAAGCAATATTGTCACGTCAATAAAACGAATTTAAAAAGTCTCATGAAATTAATAAAATACACTTAAAATTAATGATATTTTTGTACAATTTATATTTTAGTACGTAACCAATGTATTTATATGATACGAAATATTAATCAGATTTAACTTTAAAATAACTTTCTAAAAAGAACTTTTAATTAATATTTTTTTTATTTTGGCGCATGGTATTTAGTCTCTTATACTCAATATAATTTGTATTTTCAATTTTAAATATTATACATATAACTAAAAATAAACTTAACAATTATTCAAAATTATTGTGCAATTAACTCTTTATTTGTGACTTCATAGGAAAAAACTTTTTTTTTTGTTAAATATTTCTTCATGAAACTTTCAATAAAAATACTAAGAAATATTGTATATTAAAAAATGTTTTATACAATTATATCATTATGATTCATTTTTTAAGATTTATATTGATGGTTTGCAATATTTAATTTACATATTATACTTCACATTTAAATGTATTTATCAACTTAGTAAAAATATTGAAAAGTCTCAGAAAATTAATGAAATGCACTTCAAATTAACTCAACATTTACACTAATATTTTTTTTAAATATTTTGATATTTTTATAATTATTTTAATTAATTGGTATTTTTGTAATTATTTTTATTTTTATCAGTAAAAATCCCATTCTTAAATGAGTTTTGATAATTTTTTTGTAGAAACTTCACGAGATACTACATTTCTATAAATATTTGCAAAAATGCTTAATAAAGTTTTTACTTGCAAAATTGCCTAATATATGAAATAAAATTCGGCAAATGAGGAAGAGAATGAGTAATTTTATAGTGTTGTGAAGCAATTAAAATGTACTATTATAAATTTGTATGATAATGTTGACATTATGTATAAGCTAGTATGAGTTAAGTAGAATTTTTGTGACGCTATATTAATTGAGTTTAAAAATTACCTCCCTTAAATAGTAAAATGGAGACTATAAATAGAGTCTGCTTTAAGAAATTATTACACACAATTTCACTTCACAAGAAGAAATTATTTACCATATTGCTTTCTCTTAATATTTGAAAATGTATGATGCAGTTTCTACCAAACCGAATGTAAAAAATTCATCCACTATTTCAAAAATTAAAATATTTATATAAATATTATTCATCGTTTTCCTTTCAAAAATACATTCAAAATTATAGTTTTTCACTTTCCTATTTTGTAGGCATTTATATTTTTATATATATCTATAGTAAAGGAAGCTAAATGCATTAGTTTTCAGACATGCGACTTAATTTAATTGAATATATAAAATTATATAATTTTAAATTAAAAAATATTAATTAATAGTATTTAAAAAAATTAAATTATCATGATTCTTTAGAAAATTTAATTTGCTTATAACTTTTTTTTTATATAATACAATTTATAACTTTTTTCCTTATAAATAGTGAAGTTTTATTATCAATTTTCTCATTCAAAAATTTTAAATATTGTCTTTTTTTTATAAGTTATTTTATATTATGGTGTTAAAACAATTCGTTCCACTGTAGATTTTAAAAATCGTATTTTGTTGGTGAATGATCAATATCAAATGAGAAGAAAGATTATATCGATGAATAAAATAATAAAAAGAAGGAAAAAGTACAATTTACTACACCGTGATTTTCACGTTTGACACTTTAGTACCACATGGTTATTTTTTTACTATTGTAGTACCCTGTGGTTTTATTTTTTTTACACTTTACTATCATATTTTCACTTATTTTCAAACCATGTCATTTATTTGTGATTATTTATTAATATTATTTGATTTTTTTGCATGAAAATATTATTTTAACGAATTTACTATTAGAATAATAATTCAAATAATTTTTAAATTACTCTAATTTTTTATATAAAAAAAATTATTTTACTCATGAGAAAATAAAAAATATATGGTAATTCAAATTATTCAAAAAATTTTATTTTCAATTATTTTTCAAATTATCAATTAAATATTTTTATCATTGAAAATATGTATTATATCGATATTTTAGCTTACAAAATGAAATAATTGTTAAAGAGGGCAGTGAAGTGCTAATTAAACGAAACCACAAAATACTAAAATGTTAAAAAAAAAAACAGAAGGTACTTAAGGTCAAATGTGAACACTATATAGGATACTAAATTGTAGTTTCTCCTAAAAAGAAAATCTGAAATAAAAATTAGAAAAATGTAGGCTAATTTTCAAAGAAAATTCATCGAATAGAATATCAAACTTAAATGTTCGGGATGAAAATCTAGGTATGATGATAAATTTGTTATTTTTTCACAATTGGTACTCCACTGTAGAAAATAACGCGTATGCAAATGACAAGTAAAAATTGTATCTTTGCTACTCAATTGTGTTAGTTTTTTTTGCTTATAGTCAGTCGATGAGATTAATTTAAAATAGTTAAAGTTGTCACTGTTATACTGTTCTTTAAATTGAATTTTGGTACAGACTGATTGTTGTTATTTTGAACTTTTTGCCTATTGTTTATATAGTTTACGCTTTTAGACCAAACTATGCATTCGCTTCAAATAACGGAACCAAATCTTCCCACGGCATAAAATCAAACTTAACCAAATTATAAAGACTATTAAACTTTATAAAACTAAATTTGTTCACATGGTTTAGCTTTAGTTCTCTTGGCCTTTGCATTTAATGTCTTTTACAGTTCAATTTGGACAAGTATAATAATATTAAAGTCAAGTTTAATTAAATAAAAAATATTCAAAATTAAAAATCAAACTAAATTGTACAACTAAATCAAACGCGTATTTATATGTAAACTCATAATATTTTTAAATGTAAACTTACAATATTTGGTAGTTAGATTTTTTACATTTTTTGCATAGATTAAATTTTGTACATTTCTCGAACTAAATTTACATTTCACTTTTGTTTTTCTATTAACACATTGAATAAAAAAAGAAAAAATAACGTGACAAAATTATATAAAACTGTCTTTCTATTGATAAATTATCTACATTCTTATTTTTCTAGTCTCCTATATATTTAAAGAGTTAAATACTATTATTTTTATTATTTGAATAGTTTTTTTATTGATAATATATTTTTAAAATTTTTTGTTATCATATTCTAAAGTGTTATTTGAAATAGTTCACAGATTAATAAATTTAGACAAATAATATAAGTTTAAAATGGTAATTAAAAAATTTATTTTTAAGTAAGTTTCAGTTAAAATATTTTTAAAAAATCATACAACTTTGCTGTATGCCCTAATACTAAAAAATGTTATGCAAACAGACATAACTGACGTAGCGCCATCATCCTCACAGGAAGAGTCTGCTCAATTGGATAGTAGCAAAAAAAAAAAAAAAAAACGAACTAATAGCGGTTCTCGATGTCATTCAAGTTCTGTTGAAGCTCTTCATGAAGCACCAACATCGCCGACAAGAAAGCTCTCGTTTAGGGATACGGTTATGGGTGAGACAAGGCAACCTTTAAAGGAGTTTGACCTTGAAGATATCTGATGATGGGCATGAATCAGACCCAGAATGCCCTTCCATATTGTTCTCTAAGGATGAAAAATTGGAGATGCGAGCTGAATGGCAACAAACTTTGATCATCAAATTAGTTGGGAAAACGGAAGGATTCACTTTTTATTTTCCAAGAAGCTCTCTAAATTATGGAAGACACAATCCTCGTATGAGTTGATTGATGTGGGTAATGGTGTTTATTTGGCTCATTTTCGAAGTTGTGCCGATTCTGAAAGGGTATGAGGGTCCTTGGGTAGTCTGGTATCTAGATCTTGATCCGTTTTAATTTATAGTCTCTTCTCTTACCGTTTGGATATGTATTCAAAATTTGCATGATGAATATTTTAAGGATAAATTTTTGTATTGCTGCAAAGGTTGGGAGGCCATTCAAAATTTATTCAATTACATCAATGGCAAAATGAGGTCAATTTGTAAGGGTTTGTGTTGAAATTGAGCTCGATCAACCGTTAGTTTCTAAGATTTAAGTTAATCATAAGCTTAGGCGACTTGAATATGAAGCTATGCATCTTGTGTGCTTCCACCGTGAGAAGTATAGTCATAGGCAAGATACGTGTATAGTGTGACAAAGGGAGCTTGATAAAGAGGCAAGACTATGATGGTGGATGAAACTGTTGTAGCGGGAGTTCTCATATGAGCATGGTAGTGTCTCCTATGGTGAATTTTTAGGTTCTTGAACCCTACGGTAGTTGGATGTTGGTCTCAATAAAGAAAAAAAAATGCTAAGGCTAGGTAAGAAGATCGTGACAAAATAATTAATACGGTTACGAGTTACACGGGCTCTCGATTTACAGTTTTGAATGATTCCATTGCTAAGGAGTGATCTTGTGGAGCCCTATTCAGGAAAGGGTGCAACTACTTGGTAATAAGGAGGATGAAAACTTGTATAGTGCGGTAAGAAATGAAGTTGTAAGTGGATAAGATACACCAAACAATAATATGAGTAAGGCAAATTTCATGCACATTAATAATATTATGCATGTAAAAAATAACATGTATGTTGATAATGCAATTCAAGAATAATTTGACATGAATGTTGGGAAGCTTAAGCACAATAATAATGTGCCAAGTTCTTCAAGTGGAGGGGTGGATCGCGTGGAGGAATATGTAGTTCTCGTGGTGAACGAAGAGGTGTTTCGAGCGACACTATTCTCTTGCGTGAGGTTTATATGTTGGCACCAATAGAAGAGGATGTTTTTAGCGATAGTGAGTTTAGTGATCTAGGTCTTAGGGTAGCTGCTTATCGTCATGGGACACTACAACATGCCTAATTTCTTATTCCATAGTTAGCACCAATGATGCTATTGAGGAGGCGATTAATATGGATTGTCGTGAGGTTTTTTTAAGGATATGACAAGTGCTACTTTAGGTGCTCTTCTTCTTGATTAAAAAGGGTGGTATTAGTTAAAAAAAAAAGACATGTTTTTACGGATGTGGCTATAGATAATAATCTATATACGTATATTAAAGTAGAGACTTACTAGAAGATACTCTCTTAGTTGAGCATTTGTGTGACACCCAAGTCGATATGAAATATTAGTATTATTATTATTATTAGTCGAATTGGGTTATATGATAAAGGAAAATGACTGAATTGAAAAGAAGAAAAGTTTGAATATTGAATTAATGACTAAATTGGACAGAATAGAAAGTTTGGGTGAATTTTAAAGTGAAGAGAAAGATTAAGGAGCAAAATGTAATTTGCCTTAATAAATCAAAACACACCGTTTGATCAAGTAAACAGTCGAAGGAAAGAAATAGATTCATTCTTCTGTTTTCATTCTTTTCCTTCTTTCCCTTTTGTTCTTCATTTCCGTTTCTTCATTCAATCTCTTCTCGTTTTTCTTTCAAATTCTTTCTCTAAAATCATAATCAAATCGAATAAGAGAGTGAGAGAGAAAGAGAAGGAAGGAGCGCGTGCGAAGAGTTAGAGAAAACATGAGGTTTTGATGGTGTTCGACGATAAGGTTTGATTCGGAATTCGGATGATTTTGCTGTGTTAATCCATTCTAGGTAAGGACTTAAACTCTAAACTACAGTTAATATATGATTTCAATGCTTAATTCATGATTTTGGAAAAAAAAATTAGGGTTAGGTTTAATTTGGGGAAAATGTGAAATCGGTTTTAATTTGGGAAATTTATGATGTCTGAGTGAATATATATGTTTATGGTTATGATTGTGATGTTCGGTTTGGCTTAAAGATGTTGGTTTGATTT
>CANXYA011032287.1:0-11486 GCA_948193465.1 Acalypha hispida
TCTCCAGAAGAGCTCAAAATAGTCAAAGTCAAGCACTGGCCACGGATTTCAAGAACTATGCACAGTTAATCAACGGGCAAACTACCCACTCCAGTTGACCAACATGAAAACTTCTTTTATAAGTAATTAGGTATCAAAAGCACAACAACAATCAACTACCGAAGTAGGTTCAGGTATAAATTCTCAACCTTACCCCTCCTTGACTTCAATTCCTCTTTTAACAGTTGCAAATTCGAGAAAATTTTCTATAACTTGTATTATACAAATTTTCTCAAATTTGGGCTATAAACTATTATTTCCTAATTCTGTACCCCAGAAATAGGTGTGAATGAGCGAAGACCCCGATTAAGAAAACCACATACGTACTTCATTATTCAGATGAGATTTATACTACATGAGATCAGTAGTTGAAGATCGGACCATAACTTTCTCCTATTTTCTCCATTTTTCACATTTTTATACCCATTTTCACCTCCATTTGCCTACAAAGGCTGCGAGGCTACATTCTGGTAAGAGTGTAGCCGTTAGGCTACAGTCATAGTCGTTCGGCTACAATTGTAGCCGATCAGCTACACTCTAACCAGAGGTGGCCCCGTAACTTTTTGCTCAGGTCCGGATGGATCCAAGTGGGTCTGGACGAACTCTGTGGGATCCGACCGGACCTCGTTTTGTCCTTAGCCTCTCCAAGTAGACCAAGCATGCTTGGTGACAAGGGCATGTCTACCAACCTGACCAGACACCTTATACCAACCAAAACATGCCATTTTAGACCAACTCTTTCATATCTCATCAACCCAACTTCATCTACTACATCTATTCTCTCTAAACAAACCCTAAAACACAAGAAAAACACCCAATAAACAAGATCAAAACCTTCCTAAAATAGCAACCTAAGAACATCAAACTTCAAAAACCACCAAACTTTACACCACTAAAACTCAACCAAAATCACTTTAAACCTCCTATTTCTTTCTTCTAACATCTAATCTGCAGTATAAACTTCCATTTTAACTAAAAATAAGGTCTAATACGACTGCTCTAGAGGTAGTTATTCTTAACTCAAAACAATTGAGTTATGAGGGTTCACGTTGTTCTAGTAGTTTTAAACATTTAATTTTGTGTTTCCTACATTGTTTGATCTGTCCATTTTCTATAGCCAAAAGCCAGAGGCCTTACCTGGCTGAGGTGTAGGCGTTCGGCTACACTCAGTCAGGGAAAAGCTCCCAGCTTCTAGCCTTGCTCTTGTAAGTGTTTAGATGTTCAGTTTATGCAGTTTTCATGTCTTAATTCCTTGTTTACAGAATCTGTTTGTTTTGTGGTAAAAAAAAGTGTTAAAAAATGTGTTTAATTAAAGTGTTTTAAACTTATTTTGCATGATAGCATGTTTAGTTAGTATATTTGTGAATAAGTGTGTTAAGTATGTGTTAATTGCATGTTTAATGATTATTAATTAGGTGTTATTAGCATACTAGGTTATCTGTGTACATTTCATATTTTATTTTATTTCATTTCATATATATATGTTTGGATATTGTAATTACTCATGAGGTCAAAGTCCAAACCAAGGAGGCCCAATCCAAGGAGAAGTGAAGATCATGTATTATAGCTAGGTTATGTAAATAAATTAGTGTAGTTTTAATTTTCTAGCAGTTTATTTATATTTTGGGATGTATTATTTATTTAAATTTGTAATAAATCTTTCTCTATCACCTATACTTAATAAAAAAAGAAATTAAAGTAAAAAATAAAGCACGTTATGATTTGCAAAAGGTTAGCATTTCATAATTGTTTATATGTTATTATGCTATATCACAATGATTTGCATCATTTCAAGTTCCATAATGCGCATTATTTAAAAATTTGCGAACCACAGAAAGACAACCTATCAAAAAAAAAGTTATGCCAACATAAATAATTGTACATATAGCATAATAACTTTGCAATAATTTAATCTTCCAATTTTAATAACTAACAAAAATTTATTAATTACACTTATTAAAATATTATTTTATTTTTAATTTTTTTAAAGAAAATTTATAAATTTAAACTAACAAAGTTATTTTTATTTAATTATTTTCTAAAGAAATTTTGAAATATAATTTTTTTGGAATGAAGAAATATAAACTAAGAAAACAATTAGATATCATGACTCTTTAGCAAGCAAATACCCATCAATGAAGCGTTCCATATCAAAGTTTTCATCTTTAGCTCTCGAAAGAAGGTAAAATTTCTTCACATTTGATTCAATTCCACGAAAACTGGAAAAATATAAAAATGATAAAAATATGAATACATTTGTTTTTCTATTTCAAATTAACAATCTAATTAAAAAAAATCAAACTAAACTATTAATTTGCAATAAAAACATTATATATAAAATAATGGGAAAACAGAAAGATATTATGTACTATACTTTTTTGCTAAAAAACCAGTTGCACCATCGATCAAAATGGTCTTGTTTTCAAGAAACACTACTACATTTCCAATCTTTATTGAATTTTGAAGAAAAGAATTTAGATGTTACAACTCTACTATATTTTCTAACCACTCCAACTTACTAACTGGTAGTGGGATCACGATTTGGTTAAATCATTTTATGCCACTTAATCAATTTTTGATTAATTGTTTAATCAATTTTTTTTATCAGTAGATTTGGTTTTTAATTAGGATGTTTTTGACGGGTTGCCTCTGGCAAATCTCTCAACCAGCAAGGTGGAATTTAAACACAATACCTAAACTGTATCGTGTTTAAATACTCGAACTAACCTTGTTGATATCACCGTGTTTTTAATTTTATCAAGCATATGAATCTATTTATATAAATTTTACTGTATTTTAAGTTAAAAGTATGATATATTATATATTTTATAAATATAAAATTATAGTTATTAGAAATAATTATATAAAATAGTAATTAATCAATTGTATTCTTTTATAATTAATATTTATCATGCATATAATTATTTTTTCTAATAAGTATTACTACCGGAGTATCCTAAACTCCATTCTTCATATCAGTTTACAGCCGAGAGACACTCTATTAATATATATAATTATTGTTTTGAGTTTCTTTTTGTAATGTTAACTTCCCATATTTTTAGTGAAAATTTAAATCTAACTATTAATTTATAGGTTCGGTTAAATATACTTTTAGTTTGAGATAACTGATTTTAGCTCGATTTAAACTCTAACTTTTTTTTATTAATTTAACTTTCACTCTAAATATTTTTTATTGAATATCTTCTTTGTCTCAAAATAATTATTTTATTTTTCATTTCATCAAATTTAAAAAGAAAGCATTGATAAAATTTTTACCATTTTATTCTAGTTTATTATCGTGAGAATGAAAAATTTAATATAATACGAGTAGGGGTGAGCACGGACCGGTTCGGTTCGATTTGGCGATAAAATCACTAAAACCAAACCAAATCAAGGCTCTCATAAATTAAACCAAACCAAACCATTCTATGAGGTAAACCGTCGGTTCGGTGAACCGAAATTTTTGGCTTGGTTCGGTTCGGTTCGGCCGTTTTAATCGAATTTATGAAAATTAAATAAAATAATGTTTATTTTAAAATTAAATTGATATAAAACTATTTTAAAAAAAAAACAAATCTTAAATACACCTAAATATACTTTCACAATAGTAATTTAATCATATAAACATATTTAACTACATAAAATAATATATAAATACATATATATTTATATTTTTATATATAAAAACTATAGTTTTTTAAGGCAAGATTTGATTCGGTTTGGTTCGATTTTTTTAAGGGTGAAACAAACCAAACCATAAAACCGAAATTTTTTAAATATACAAAATTAAATCAAACCATAAAATTTCAGTTTGCATTCGGTTCGTAATTTTTGGTTCGATTTCGGTGTGGTTTGCGGATTGATTCGGTTTTTGCTCACCCCTAAATATGAGGAAGAGCCTTGAGATCGCATGGAATTACACTACAAGAAAATATATATATTGTAACACCAAAAAATCGTTATAAAATGATATTTTAATGTTGTTATATATTTTTAGCAATAACAGATATTGGTAAATAATAATAATAATAATATAATAATAATAATATAATTCTTCAAAAAAAAAAAAACTAAAGATAATATAATTAAAAGATTTTAATAAAATTTAGCAACAACAAAATCATAGAGATTTGTTGAGGCGCTGATGAAGTATCAGCTGTGGTAGTAGAAATTTTTTGAATATTTGTCCTCTCTTTGTCACAAAGTTTGAATCTTTAGTTCAATGTTTAATTATGAAATATGAAACAAAGCTTATGGCCACTTTTGGTCAAAAAGAAGCACTCGCATTTGAATCACTTTATAAAATAAAATATTGCCTCATACTACACTTTCAGTACTGTACATAAATTTTTTTAAAAAAAATATTACATTTTCTAAAAAAAATGTATATATATTACATTTACATGAATAACACTATTTTTAAAAAAACTTGTAGATTGTTATCTTGAATTTGACACATATTGGTGTTTATGTTTCATTTAGAAATTTGAAAAAAAAAATATACAGTAAAACCTCGACAGATTAATACAGTCGGGATCGGAAAAAATATTATTTAATCGAAATTATTAATTTATCAAATGTAATTTAAATTAATAATACATATCGAAATCGGACAAAAATATTATTTAAGCGAGATTATTAATTTATCAACACTCTACTGTAATTAGAAAATATAAAATTATAGTGAACCAAAAAGTAGGTAAGCCATTTTGTCATTGCATATAAATTGATCGCAGCATATGTATGCAAAACATGTCTTAAACTTTCCAATGGCATCACAAAACTCAGTAAAAATTCTCGACGTCTGTCAAGTAGCTCCGGCTGATGACTTACCGGAATTATCTCTTCCGCTATCCTTCATCGATAGAATATTACTCATTCTTCCTACAGTTGAATGCATCTATTTTTACAAATTTAACGGATTAAATTCATCTTTATTCAACTCGGAAATCTTACCAATTCTCAAAAACTCCCTGTCAAAAACCCTTGTTCATTTCCTTCCTCTTGCTGGCCATCTTACATGGCCGTTTCTTTCACATTCTCCCATCATTAAATACACTCCAAATGATTCTGTTTCAGTAACAATTGCTGAATCTAATGCTGACTTTGATCGTCTTATCGCGAATGGAATGTATGAAGTTTCGCAGTTTAGTTATTATGTGCCTGAACTTTTCACTTCAGATAAATTGGCATCAATCATGTCTTTTCAAATAACATTATTTCCAGAAAAAGGATTCTATATTACTACCAAAGTACTACATTCAGTTCTTGACGGAGCTAGTGCTTCTCTGTTTATGAAATCATGGGCTTATATGGCTACAAACACGAAAGTTACCGGAACTACGTTCCGTTTCCCTGATCTAGAACCAGAGCATATCCCGTCATTTGATCGAACTCTTATCAATAAGTCTCTGCTCTCTTTTTTTATAAAATTTTTAACCATGGGTCATTTAGCTTTAACATACATTCCACGAACCTTGAAACTAAAGCCATACGAAGCACCAAAAGATTTAGTTCAAGCTACGTTTGAATTAAGCAGCAATACGATTGAGAAACTGAAAGAAAAGGTACTCAGTTACCACCAGAAACAAACTGCAGATCATGAACAACTCCGTTTTTCGACGTTTGAGATTGTTTGTGCTTATATATCTATCTGCTTGGTGAAAGCTCGAGGAGGAGATGGTAATCGAAAGGTTGGAACTTGGAATCGTGTTTCCAGCAGATTTTAGAAACCGCCTTAACCCTCCGATTCAAAAGAACTATTTTGGTAACTGTATTTTCTTGTATGAAATTCTTTCAGAAGCAGGAGATTTCATGCAAGAAAATGGAATAGCTGTTGTAGCTAAGATGATTTTAGATATGATAGAACGAATAAATAAAGGAGTGTTTCAAGAAGCAAAAGAAAGCTTTGTGAGACTTGCTGGTATAGTACAGGATGTATGAAATGCTTTACTAATTTAGGCACAGAGAAAACGAAAAACAATAAAAGTTTTGTAAGTTCAACAATTTCTTTGTTTTTTTTGATTGTTGGATTTTTCTATATCGGGGCAGAACGAGGGGAGGGAGCTACAGCAGCAGCTCCCCTTGCTCCAGAATGTCCGGTGAGAGTAGGCAAAACTGATGTTAGTCAATTTTGATTTAATTTTGATTTTAATATATTTATTTTATTCAGTTTAGTTCCCATATACCACATAATTAATATTGTAAGTGTTTGATACTTGTAATGTTTATCAGTTTAGTTTTTTTTTTTTTTATCAGGTTGAGCTATTTTAATTATAAATGTAATATAGTTTAGAAATATATTTGATAGAATTCTTGCTGTGGTATTGAATCAACCATTGAAAACTCATCATAGGATAATTAAGTCGCGGGAGTCCATAAGTATTTTACTTTTATTAATCAAATTATATGCTATGCTATTATATATTTAATTTAAAATTTTTTAAATTAAAAAGGACTGTGATTAAAATTTTAAAAAATATACCTAGAAAATTTTAAAAGTTTTGAAGTTAAGCTGGCTCCGCCATGGCCAGATCGAATAAATCTTGTTAGTGGATACAGCAAAAAGTGTAACAAAAACCTCCATTTTATATTCCAAACTAGATAACCTAACTTGGTTTTACCAGCATAATCCACAAACAAATCCGTTAGGTTCAAATCAATCCCAAAATATTTCGTAAAAGGACTGATCTTCTCCACTGTCAAGCTCAAAAGTTCATGCATAAGTGCTACCGATCGTTTCTCAATTCCTGCATTAGGCCTCTTTATCTCTCCAAATGTTTCTTATGGCCCAATGTATGGCAGTTTCTGCCATTCCAATGTTATTCTTGCTCAACCTCATGATTCCTGGAGGGTACTGATGTTTAAAACTATACTGAATTTTTGTCATATTATTTTTTTAATTCAAATATTATTACAATTTTAAATTCTAGAAATATTATACAATCATAGCTATTGAGATTCCAGCGCATTAACAAATTACTAAAAATGCCATTAAAATAGTATTCCCTTTGTTCTTAATTAATAGACATATTTAAAAAAAAAAACATTTCAAATTAATAGTCATTTAAATTTTATTTATATTTCAAAAACTTGTATTAATGTCATATTTCCCTTTATGCCTGCACTCCACATTTAAATACTAATTTTTTTTTCTTTAGAGTTACATGAGTTTATTAGTCATTTTAACTTTATTTAGGACATTTATTTTCTTTTTTAATTTTTTTAAAAGAATTAAAAATGTCTACTAATTCAGAATGGATGGAGTATTTAATAGTTATCAAGAATAATTTAGTTTAACAATGTAATTCAAAAATTTTTAAAAATTAAATATAAAATTTTGGAAAACATAAATTGAAAAAATTTACCTTGATGAGTTAAAAATGCAAAAATATTATTATTTTTATTGTTAGAATTTAATTTAAAAAATGGTTAAACGTTTGGACGCTTAATAAAAAGTAGAGTTTAGATTTTGAGTTTGAATCTTACTCTTGGTGCGAGAAGGATAATCGGGTGACTGTCTCCTCATTGTATAGTAGTCCGTATCAAAAACACGGGTATAAAACAAGTAGCCTATAAAAAAAAAAGAATTTAATCACACAAGTGCCCACCAAATTTACTGGTAAAAAAAAACTAACTTTATTTTATAGTTATTAAACCACTGAAGTATTTTAGACCCATTTTTTATGGTTGTCTAGTCTTATTAGTCAATAGGTATTAAAGAGTTTTTTTTTTTTTTAAATTCATCTTATTAGTGGATAGGTACGAACTAAAAATAACATGTGACTTCATGTAAACTTTTAATAGAAGTTATTATTAAAATGATACGAACTAAAGTTATATAATCAAAATGATTTTTTATATCAAAGTTAAAGTTATTATATCGAAAGGGTAAAATACTCGTACTAAAGTGTATTAAATAAATATAGCATTAATCTCTAAAGAAATTCAAAACTTTCGATTATTTTTTAAATTTAATTCAAACTTTAAAATTTATAAATTTATTCAATATACTATTTTTTTCTATAAAATTCATCCATTTTAAAAAGATAACGACTAAAATACCCTCTCCTCTATCAACTCTCCATCAAAGATTCAAGCACTCCATCCATTTTAAAAGCTTTTCGTCAAAATATGGAAAAAAAAAAAAACGATTCTACAGACATTAACAATCCAAAATGAAACATCACCCTAACCAATAAAAAATTCATTATCACCCTTTTTAGCCATATTTTGCTTTAACTCATTTGAAGGTTCATAATTCATATCAAATTTTTTTTTAGGAGAAGGTTCATATTAGATTTTAATCATAGCAGATGTGGTTTTTTTCTTTTTTAAGAAAAAGCAAATCAATAATCAAAACAATTGGTATTTTGTTCTGCAAAGTGACGATTTTTAAAAAAATATTATGATAAAAATAATTACCCACATGCATATATGTTGTTAAACTCCTAATCACTCTTAAATTAATTTATTCTAGGCTTTTTAAAAAATTTCAATTTAATATGATTTTCTAAAGACTAGATTCTTCAAATTCTGCAAATTTATCGGTTCAGAGAATATATGACCGATGACGTTAGTAATCGAGTTACAGTTGAAGAGCGCACTCAGAAGCAAAACATAATTGCTTTTTTATGAGTTTGTTGAATCGAGATTGACTTTTATTAAGAAATTTTTGAGTTTTCGGCTTTATTACTATGTTAATTATTGTGGCATGCTCCTCGTGATGTATAATGTTGAGCAAGTTATAATCCTACTTGGAAAATAGTTCATGATTTAGTTCTGCTGAAGATTGAACCTGATGAATTACGAGGATAATTTTGTTTTTAATTTTAAAATATATGAATTTGAAAGTAAAAACTAGTGAATAGCCCTAAAAAAAAATAGTGAATCAGATAAATTTACAGAGTTTGGGTAAAATTTAAAAAAAGTTAGAAAGTTTTGGATTTTTTTTAGATTAAATTTTAAATATGCAGGAGTAATTACAATTGAGTATTTTATGTTTTCACCAAAGTAGAAAAAAGGCGTGTGGTTTGTTTTTAAATAAAAAGAATTTGTAATTTTAAAAATTAACGAAATTATGTCAAAATTGAAAATCATGTTAATTTATGCTCACGTAAATATGATTTTATGAATTTTTTATGATTTTATTAATGTATAATATTATAAAACCGTTTAAAATTTAAAAAATTTATGAAAATGTGGTATAAAAATATTTTTGTTGATATAAAATAATACGAAATTTTATTTTTGTATAGTTTTATTGACTTTTAAAATCACAAATCATTTTTCATTTGAAAATGAATCATAAGCCTCGTTTTGTAACACGGTGAAATCACAAAATACAATAATATAAAAGCTTATTATCTTTAGCCTAGTAGCTAGAGCGTGTTGGTGCACTTGAATGTGAGAATTTAAAACCAACACACTAACTTTTTAAAATACTAATGTTATCTTTGAAAAATAAAAATAAATACAAAAGTGCAGTGCTCCAAATATATAACTATAAAATATTTAAATATTGAAAAAAAATTAATTGTAAAATGATGAAATTCTACGAGACTAATTTTGTAATTAACCTTTAATAAAACATACAATAGTATTTTTTTCAAAATATTTTAAAATAAAATTTTAAAAAACTAATTACTAATACTATTTGAAAAAAGAAAATACTACCTCCGTTCCAAAAAAATAGTTCAATTTAAAAAAATAACAAAAATAACACCAATATAAAATAAAAGTAATTTTGTCAATTACTTCATTAATTACAACTAATCATCTCTAACTAATTACATTGAACTATTTTTTTGAATGTCAAAAAAAGAAATCTGAACTATTTTTATTGGAATGGAGGAAGTACTAAAGTTTAGTTACCCCAATTATATAACTGTAAAATACTTATTAAATGTTGAGAAAAAAACTTAATTGTAAAATAATGAAATCACATAGAACTAATTTTGTTCTTTAATAAACATATCATGAGCGCATCTCCAAGTTTTACTCTTATTAAGAGTATTTGACTACTTTTTGGAGATTTTTTTCTCCAACCTACATTTTTTTCTCCAACCTACTCTTATAGGTATTCTTAATAAGAGATGTATTATACAAAAACTTTTAATTAAGAATTTCACTCTACATACTCTTATTAATATATTTTTTTTCTTTTTTTCATCCTTAAATTTTTCTTTTTGACTCTTTTTACTACTTTTTATTAAAACTATACACTTAGATCCAAAATTACTTATGAAATGTTATTTCATCTATTGTTTTTGTTACCACTAAATGAATTAACTAATTATTTAAGTTGAAATTTTATAATCTACGAGTTTATTTATTATATATAATTATTATTATTATTATTATTATTATTTTAAAAACTTTTAAAATTATAATATTTATAATTCAAAAATGACAAAAAGACCGATTTATCCCTTAAACTCTTTGACGAGAATAGAATTTGCCCCTCTAGTGAAATATCTACTAAAAATTTTCCTAAAGTGGATTCAAATGGTGCAAATAAACCCCTTCACTTGACACCATTAGTAACTCTTGTTAACTAATTATCATTTTAGTCCTTCAAATTGTACACTAAGTCCAAAAAGGCTGAATTTAAACTTTTTCGACTAATAACTCAAAAATTTAGATTTTTTTAGTTTCTTTAAAATTTTTTAATATCTTTAATTTTAAAATTTTGATAATAAAAAATATAAAATACAAAAAATATTAAATATATTAAATAAAAATATAAAATACCAAAAAAACTAAAAAATATCTTATAAATTGTGTGAATTAAATTTAAACAACTTAAAATTTAAAAAAAATATAATCAAATAATAAAAATAAGAGTTCGAATTAAAAAATAGAAAAAAATTTAAAAAAAAATCATTTTAAAAATTATTAAAAATTTTAAAATTAATTGTTTTTTTCTTTTTACATATAAAATTTGACATTAAAAAAATAAAAAAAAAGTTTAAAAATATAAAACAAATTGTATGAATCAAATTAAATAATTTTTTAAAAAACAATAATATATGTTTGCACTGGAATATTTCGGTCGGTAAACTAGTGACCAGAATATATTATTGGATCATGGATTCCAACAACCAGTGACCAGAATCCGAGAACCAGTTGCCAGAGTTTGACGACATGTGACAAAAGCGAAAAAAATAATTTTCTAGATTTAAAATAATTTTTATATAAGATGTATTCATAAGAAAAAAAATTAAATATTGAAAATATTTTTTCTTTTGTCAATGTCGCTGGAATCCGACAACCGGTTCTTGGATTCCAGTCACCGCTTGCTGAAACCAGATGATCGTGTGACACCCTCACCGTTAATTAATTAATATTATTGGTATTGGTATTTGGAATTAGAATTATTAAATAATGGAAAAGGACTAAAGTGTAAAGTAGAAAAGTTTGGTGAATTAATTTCGGACTTGATTGTT
>CANXYA011044255.1:0-10063 GCA_948193465.1 Acalypha hispida
GAGTGAATCCATAAAACATAAATATGAGCTAATTGCAAAACTATTTTTGTACTCCGGACACATTTCGTATGCTGCCATATTTAGGAATATAGCGGCCGTTGAGTCGTCTACTGTAATCGGAGGAAGCTTCAGTTTTCCAAACAAGCAATTGCTTCTGAAGTAAATTTCTTTCAAGCAACTACTTTTAATAAGCTCTGCTTTTATCCCAGAAGCTTTGAGCTCAATTATGTTACGAAAAGTATATTTCTTTTTAATTCTGGGTGTATCAGTATCCTGGCTACTGTTTATTTTGTCTATCATGATGACTCGCTGCAAACATAAAGTTAAAGAGGATTAAAATTAACTAGGGCAATTAGGGTAATACAAAAGTTAGAAGTTAGTATTGAAATGGTTACCAAATTTTTCTTAATTTATTCAGAAGACTCATTAAAAGTTGGTATTCAAATAGAAACATTAAGTTTGACAGCATTTTAAAACTGTTAGTAAAATTGTTCTCAAAGTGCTAACGGTTGTAAATTAAAAGACAGTAAACTGTTACGAAATAAATCACAAGCTAATTTATACAAATATATCAAACCATTTTGACTGTAATTCTGTGACGAGGAAAGATAATACTATCTGATTCGAATAGTGAAGAATCTTGCATACCTGATGCTGATGTGATTGGTTATTAGATGGCCGCTCTTTTTCCGTCCAGATCACTCTAGGTAGAAAAGATCTTCGGCGAAATTTCTGTAGATGAACGTCATCCCAGTAAAAATAAAATTTTAACCTTAGTTTTTTTTTTCAATTAAAAAAATAAATAATTAAATAAGTAACACATATGGTGGCCTTGCTTTTGCTTACCTGTAGTGCCGTTTCACATGGTGGCTGCGGGGTAAGAAACAATTTTCGGAGAAGGTGAAGAAGATGAATGGGATTTGTTTCGAAGTCAATTTCGACTTTCATTTTCTTGAAGAACATCATACCTTTTATTAAATTCCGAATAGATAGAATCTTTCATCTTTTCTCTTCGTGTCTCATCGCATTGATCCATCAGTAACTTAAGGACTCTATACGGTATCTGATTTTCTAACAAGAACAAATCCTGACGAGAAAATGTTACGAGATCTGTCTTTATATCTAAGACCTCCGGGTTGTCTAAATTCCTCACGAATTGCAATAATGCACACCCATCAACAAATAATATCCAATCAATTTTATCAATATATTTACACTCTCGTATCACATCTTTGGAATAGCAACTCTTTAATTCCTCAATATTTTCTTTAATCACTTTGTATATTTACACTCTCGTATCACATCTTTGTTTCGAAGAGTAATGAACATTTATTTTGTCGGTATTCAACTATTCATTGTGTAAAAGTTGAACATACTAATTCTATGTTAACATTTAACAGAAAAACAACATGTCACATCATTCTACATTTTTTAGTGAGGGCATGTGAAAATAGCAATTCATTGATCAAGGAATAACATCGCAGAACAAACGAGACACGGCATTTGGTAAAAAAAAAACGTATGAAAAAGATTAGACAAAGATGCATTTCATATCTTTCAAGATGGATCACTTTAAACATTGAGTTCACAAGACTCATTACACTTCTTCCTGTCTGAAATCATCATATGAAACTCATTTTATTTCTTCGATGAATTGATACGCTAGTCTATGCTTAATTTTCTGCCCGCGTTTAAATTTTGGAGCACCGTAATGAATAGGGCCGATTGAGACAACTCTTGGTTCAAAGTATTTGACATAATCCATTTGATCCTTGTCAGAATGCCTCCGATCTCGTAACATAAAAGGAACCCTTGGTATTGGCGGTTTGGAATTTTTCTTTGCAGCTTCAACTTCATCTTTGTAATTTTTCATGGCGTCGTCCAAGCATTTGAATTCGTAATCGTCTGAACTGCTGCTGCTGCCCATGCTGTCTAGAATTTGTTTCTGCTTTGCAATAGGGAACTGTTTTAATTGTTTTTGTATTTTTAAGAAATTGGTTCCTCGTTTGGGATGAGACTAAAGATACAGGACTGGAAATAAAAGTATTCATGTATTTCTCAAAATACGAGACATTTCATATTTTTAGACCGTAGTAATATACTTTGTGGACAATTATAGAAATATTAAAATAAAGAACCAAATATTTTATACCCGCAATCTATTGCTTTGTCTTATTCATATGAATTAGTTATAATGAAAAAAGTTATTCTTTCGTTGGCATCCGGCCGGCAAGCTTTCTAAGTTAATTACTGTCTTAAAATAAAATAAAAAACTTATAGCATATATGGTTGAGTTTTTAAAAAAATTATGCACGTCAGAAAAATAATATATAAAAGATAAATAAATAAATATTAAAATTTAGTTGATTAAAAAATGAATTGTAAAATTGCTAATTTTATTCCTCTTTTAATTTCTAATTAATAATCAATTTTAATTATTTTAGAGAGATTAAGAGGCAAAAACTTATCATAAATTAAAATTAAAAAAAATAATATATCTTTTTCAATTAGAAAAGGAAGAAAATTAATATTTAAACGTTAGCGGTATGAGTATAAATGAAAGAATAAGATTATGACAAGTTTTTAAAACGATTCTATTTTTTTTTACTAAACATAAATTATCCTCTTTTTTTTTGTAGGATAAGGGTTTTAAAGCCCAAAACAGAAACAAAACACAAGAACTAAACTATCCTAGCGCGATCTTGAAGATTGGCTATTAACAAATGATGCATATCAATAGGGTAATGATCAATGAGATAAATTCAGAAAGCTACTGATAAAGCTTATTTAGCCAACCCATCTGCACATTTATTCGCCTCTCTAGAGATGAGATAAAAGCGAACGTCTTGAAATTTAGACAACTCCGACTTAATTCGAGTAATTAAATGACTCGTTGCTCCATAAACTCTTTCATGATTATTTAGATATTCCTCAACCAATGAAGCATCTGTCCCAATTATTAAGTGAGAAATAATTTTAGATATAGCAACTTGAATGTCCAGAGAACACCCATAGCTCTGCCTCAAAAGATGAGCAAACTCCGATATTATGAGTAAAACCACCTAAATTTTGATCTTAAAAAATTCTAGCCGCTGCTGCCATGGATGTATACTGATTACAAGCGTCATCCATATTAAACTTAAGAAAAGGCCTATCAGGAGGCTTCTACTAATGACAGATAAAAGCTGGAGGAGCACGACCTTCAAGCCATTGTCGATTATCCTCAACGATATTAATCTCCCTGCATAAATGATAAATGGATGCAATCGGATCCATAGAATCAGTCGAAGAAGAATTCCAAACCCATTGATTCCTCCAAAACCAAATAAACCAACACGTTACTCCAAACACTAAATTCCAAGTAAAATTTGTGTCCCGAAAACGATCATTCCCTAAAATATTATATCTCAACCATTCTTGGATAGTAGGATGGAAAAAATTCTGCTGTTAGCTTATATCCACAAGCGCCTGCCAAATTCTTAATGCAAAAATACAATCCCTTATGGCATGAATAACGATCTCGACATTACACCTACATCTGGGAAAAATTTCAGTTGGAGAAATATTGCGATAAGCAAGCATCGAAGTCGTCAGAATATGGTCGAATATATAGATTTGCAAATTTGATTAGTGTCTCTATCTCGATCACCTCCAAAGTAAGCGTGAGTAGAAGAAACTAAAAAATTTTCGGATGTCGTACCATGCCAAAGAAGGCGATCATCATCAGAGCTATTAGGCGAAACTATGGCCTGCAGACAAAGCTTAACATGATCATTTATGAATGCTCCAAAACGTAACCAATCGCATTGGCTTGAATCATTAATAAAAGAAGTGACCAGTTGATGTTGTAAAGCATCTGGAACAGGAGCAATAATTTGAGAAAGTAAAGGACCTAATCCCACCCAGTTATCTTCCCAGAATCGCACTCAATTGATGTTCTCAACAGCCCTGCTGACATTTGTAAAAAAATATGGGACAACCATGCAAATACCTCGCCATACATTGGTACAACCAAGCTTAGATACAACTTGCAAAATATTTGTAGTCCCATTCAAATATTTGTACCGCAACAACCGAACCCATAACGCATCTGGGTTCTCAATAAAGCGCCAAACAAGCTTCATCAATAGAGCTTTATTCATTTCACAAAGTCTTCTCAACCCCAATCCACCTTGTCTTTTTAGTGTACAAACATAGTTCCATCCAATTAAATACAACTTTTTGACATCCGAAGTATTTCCCATATAAAATTCCTCACTATTTAATCAGCTTTATCATAGAAATTTTGAGGAAGAAGAGCTGTCATTGCTGAGTAAACTGGGATGGTTTGGAGAACTGAATTAGCCAGCATTACATGACCAACTAAGGATAATGAATTTGCTTTCCAACCCGATAACTTGGTCTACATTTTATTTAAAATCCTCTTAAAAAAGAGTTGGGAAACTCTTGAATGTTGCACAATAGATCCTAAGTAAATGCCAAGATCATGAGTACGAGAGTAATTTGATGTTGAGCAGATGTTGTTAACTAAACACGAGCTAATATTCTTTGAAAAAAATATGCGAGTCTTAGCTTGATTTACTCATTGTCCTTATATGGCACAAAACTTACCTAGACTCTCTTTAATTACTAAGGCCTGTTGAGTTATGGATTCTCCGAACAGCAGCAGACCATCGGCAAAATATAGATGGGTCAAGGGAGGTCCATTTCAAGTGATGAAGAAAGGCTTCCAAGCACCTTGAACTTGCAAATCATCAATGAGATGTGCTAGTCATTCCATTACGAGAATGAAATGATATGGACTACGAGAATCTCGTTGTCGAGTACCACACGTAGGGTTAAATACCATCGACATTTCTCCATTCCAGACTACCTGTATAGAAGTCGTAGTAACACATTCCATAATAAGGTGCATAAAAAGTTGAGGAAAACTAGCCATATATAAAGAATGTTCAATGAATGACCATCGTAGATGATCATAAGCCTTCTCTAAGTCTATCTTAATAATCATTGCACCTTTTTTTCCTTTCCCACTACTTAATTGTATTATTTGCCTCCTGGAGAATAATTACATTATCAAAGATACAACAGCCTGGCACAAATCTATTCTAAGTTATGCTAACCAAACGCTGGAGAACTGGTTTCATACAGTTTACTAACAATTTAGTAATAGCTTTGTAAGTGACGTTACACAGACTTATAGGTCTGAACTGAATTAATTAAAATGGAGATGGAAAACATTTGAAATACCGACTCTCCAACAACATGCCACTGAGACTGATAAAAAAGAGGGTGCAACCCATCCGGACCAGGGGATTTATTCTCCACCTTCGTTAGCATATAAATTATGATAAAATTGAGCTGCATGTTGGACCATAAGATCTTTTGAAGTGATCTATCTCCCATCATCTAATTGAAGTCTGGAAACAAGATTTTTACATCGTCGAATAATCGTAGACGTATGAAAAAAACTATTGTTCCTGTCACCGAGATGTAATTTTTGTTGACGGGATTTTTTGAACCAGTAGATTTCTTCTTGAAGAAGGAATTCCTGAAGTTCTTTATCTAATGCATGCCTAAGATTTTGATGATAATCTGAATGCCTATAAGATAAAATTCTATCCAAACCCTCAATTCTCCGAATCAAATTTCTCTTCCTCCAAAAAATATTCTTGAAGACATTTTTATTCCATGTTTTTACCGACTCAGTGAAAGAAAGAGTAGCTGGCACTAGCTCGGATCCCTCTTTCCAATTAAGACGGATAAAATCTTTATATGAAGAATGAGTTAACTACATAGCCTGAAAGCGAAAGGGGCGTTTCCTAACTTTTGGGGGTATATTGCCTACAAATTGAACAACGATAGGGCAATGATCAGATTTGAAGATTGGAGGATGTGTGACGATTTCTTCATGATACTTCACTCGCCAATCCATTGAAAATAAAGCTCGTTCTAATCTCTCCCTAAGCATTCCTCTAAACCAAGTAAAACGAGGACCTGGAAATCCTAGATCAATTAATTCGCACTCCTCCACATATTTTCTAGAATCAACGCATTTACTCGGAGTAGCTGGACTGCCTCCTTACTTCTCACCAACATGTAATACGGAATTAAAATCTCCTACCAGTAACCAAGGTCACCCTACATTCTGCTTTAACCTTAGAATATCCTCCCATAGAGCTGCACGTTGTGATGGAATTGGACTTCCATAAATAGCAGTACAAACCCCCTCATCTGTTGCTATTTGCCATTTAAAATGAACATATTGTTTGTACGATAGAATCTCTGCAACAGTCACAATATAATCATCCCAAAGCACCCAAATACCTTAGGAAAATCCAGTAGCATCTTGGATAATGGAATGCTGAAATCCTAATTTCTTAATAACTTCTTGAGCTTGAGAACCACTTATACGATTTTCCACAATAAGCGAAATACTAGGCTTATATTTTCTAACATATTCTTTGAAAACAACTTGGAATCGTTTACTTGAAGCGCCTTGACAATTCCACATTAAAGCTGACATCATTAGAAAGAAAAAATAAAAGAAAAAAACCTTCATAAAAAAGGCTAAGAATTCTTTTTCTGAGATGAACCATCTTCCACAGGCATACCACCCTTCTCTTGTACGTAAATATCATCAGTCCCATCAGTTTATTCAGCTTCGATTTGGGCAAAATAAGAATCTGATTCTTTCTTATTTAGAGGTGGGTGACCCCTTTTCCTTACTGTCTTTTTAACACGTTGAGCACCAAAAATAATTCTATCTGAGGACTGTCCTTCCGAGTTTTTTGATGCAAGAATAGCAAAATGGTTTACATTCATAAAACTAGGACCCGAAGACTCCACTGGAGCCAAATTTTTAGAATTAAACACTCCCCTCATACGTTGAGTTGCTACATCCACATCCACTACGTCTACAATTAGATTGCCAATGCCTGAGTTGTAGTTTCTTACTGCCATTTGGCCTAGGACTAGTGTCCCCTTTATCCTTTCTTAACTGAGAAGTAACTGTATTGGAATTATTAGGAAAATTATCCTAGACTCCTTTTTCCTAAGTTCTGCTATTTTGTTCCAATTAAAATATTAGCCTTGGAAGAACTTCCTTGGTGAGAACTCTTCTCTTTACGTACTGCATTACGGTTTCTCCTTGCTGCATGAAGCCAGGGGCCATATTGGTGGTCATCAGAGTTATCGTTATCAGCCATTATCAAATCATTCTGCACCTGAGCATGCTCCCTCAGAGGTTCAGTAGACTGACTTTTCTCCAGGAATAAAGACTGATTATGGCCAATCCTACCGCAACTAAAGCAGATTTGAGGATAATTTTCTTATTTTGTTTATGATCGTCTAAATCAATTGAGCTTAGAACAGGGGTTGTCATATCCAACTCAACTGCAGCTCGAGCGAATTTACATCTAGTAGCACTCTGAGTGGAAATATCAATTTTTACTGTCCTCCCTAATGCATCACCAACTGCCGAGAGAATATTTTTCATGGTAGTACTGGACTGGAAGTCCTGGAAATGTATCTAAGCTATTACTTATTTCATCATGGCTTAAGAAGCTCGAAATTTAGGAGTCCATCGTTGGACTGTCAAATAATGTCCTAAACCAACCCATGGACCATCTGCCAAGGCTTTAACCATATCTTCCTTGAGAGCAAATTGAACCAGGAAGAATCCATTCTCTAAATCGATAATTTTAAAGTGTCCTTGTGGCTGCTAGAGAGTGCGAATCTGATTTTGAAGAACGGAAAAACTAACAGTCTTCCCTAACAACTTCACTACTACTGAATTCTCCCATGGCTTATTACTTCAATTCTTAAGCTCTGCAGAGAGAGAAACTTTCAAAGAACCAGCTTCTTTTGACACTTGTATATCATTATCTAGTATCTACTATTTTGACATCATAACTTAAAGGTAGTTCGGAACTTTCTCCGAGCAATTTATCAAGATACCAAAACTCCTTGGTAGCTGGAAGACGGTCTTTTGTAGTTTGCTGATTCTCCTTACCGTCTCGAGCAGACTCCTCAGCATCCATTCCCATCGATCGTGATATTCCACCATGGCCGGAGGCCAAAGCGGAGTTCATAATGATTGTCCTTGAATTGGCAGCTCTTGCATTACAAAATCAAAAGATGGCCGCGTAATATTATTCTTTTTTTTTCAATCACTCTAAAATTTTCCTTTTGTGAAATTAAACATAAGTTACTCTTAAATGACTATTAATTTGGAATTTTTTTTTATTAAATTGATTATATGCCTATTAATATAGAATGAATGAGTATTTATTTATTGGATTAAAAATATTATTATAGAACTAAAAAATTTCTTAAGAAATTATAATCACACAAATAAATTATTTAGTATTTTTTTATGGGATGAAATTTGAAATCCGTTGATGCTCTTATAAATACTTATATACTTATGTTAATAACAAATTTATTTCAATGAAAAACATATATTTGTTATTTTTTAAAAAGTAATTTATAGGACACAGAATTTTATAATTATAGGTTCATAATACATATTTGAATATTATATGTATCTAGGGGTGGGAAATAGTTAAAATAGTTAGAATGGTTAAGGATTTTCCTTAACCGAATAGATAATGGATAATTGCATGTCCTAACCAAACCAAACCAAAATAAATTTTGGATAATAAAATCTCTAACCAAACTGTATTTACGTAAGTTTGGTTTGGATAATAATTAACCAAACTTTTCAATTAGTTTTCAAATTCGATAATACAAATGAATCGTTCGATTCGGAATTACACGTCCAAAAAATTAAGTTTAAGTAGTTACAATTCAAAAATAAAGATTAATAATTACATGTTGTATATATACCCCCTAAAATGACGTCGTTTTATGTATTATATCTATATTACAAAACGACGTCGTTTTGTATTAGCTGATTTGGTTAACTATAGATAATTCGGTTAAGAAAAATTGTTCACCAAACTATTATCTGATTATCCATATTTTCACCTCCCTCAAACCAAACCTAACTAAATTAACCAATTATTCAAACTAAAAAAAATTTTGGTTTGGTTTGGATAAAAATAATAGATAAATTTGTTAAATTCCCAGCCCTATATGTATCATTATCTGACTTGACACTATAAGAAAATGTCACTATTAGCAGCTGGAAAATTTACTGCAAATAAAATATTGTTGCTAAAAGAGTAATATACAACAACAACATAATATAATGTTGCTACAATGACATAAACAAATATTGTTGTTATAAATAATAGTATATTTTGTAATATAATCCAAACTTCCTTATTTTACTAATATCCAAATTTCGTATTGTGGCTAAAAAAATTGTTGTTATTAGTCATTTCAAAATTTATAGTAGCAAGAATAAAATATTAAATATTTTACCAAATGGGTGTCAATATAATCTTGCTGCTAAATAGGGGTGTGCAAAACTGAACCAAACCGTTGAACCGAATCAAAACCAAACTGAATTTTTAGTTTAGTTCGATTTTTTCTGTTATATAGTTTGGTTCAATTTTATGTATGAAAAACCAAAGATTTTTGGTTTGTTTGGTTTTCATTTTTAGAAAACCGAACCAAACCAAAAAATTGAATATATTAAATATGTATATATTTTTTATTTATAAATATAAATATATAAGTATTTATATATTATTTTGTTAGTTAAATATGTACATAAAATTTAAATATTAAAGTGTAAGCATATTTATGCATATTTAATTTTTAAATCAATTTTATAATTAAAAAAAATAAAATACTTTAAATGTATCTAACCGAAGGGAGGTTAGGTATAAGGTTTGTTTCTGATTGGAACAAGGCTGCAATGTTCAAAATGCTGTGGAAAATTTTATAGAAGGAGAATACTTTATGGTGTGATTGGGTTTATCAAAATAAGTTAAAAAATAGAAGGATATTTTAGCTATCATCAATTCCTTATTCTACTTGGATATGGAAGTCAATTTCAAAAGTCAGGGGGGATCTGAACCTTTCTTGAAGTATAATGTTGGTGATGGAAAACCATTTTCTCTAAGGTATGATCCTTAGAGTGAGGTGCAAT
>CANXYA011045888.1:0-11572 GCA_948193465.1 Acalypha hispida
CAAAGAGAGTTGAGCATCTCGTCGCTTTTTTTGTAGATTTAGAGCAAATGAAGGATGCAAGGGCGAGTAGGTAGTTTAGGTGGATTAGTGGAGTGAGGGATTTTTGTTGGAGCTGCTTATGAGGACAGCAGTCGTGGGAAGTGGCATGTGGCCCTCACGCACCGCTGATGGCAGATGGTCCTCTGGCGAGCTCGAACGGGATCAATTATATTTTTATAGAATACTATAAATTATACCGAATAACTTTCATAACTGGAGCATGGTGAAATTCCTAACAGTTTAGCATATAAAAATTAATTTTTATTTATGTATAATATTTTTAAATGCATATTTTGTATTTTTAAATTTTAATCGGTTAACATATGAGCTTTACGAGCTTGAAATGGTTAGAAATGGAATAAAGTGGATTAATATAAATGAGTAGAGAATGTTAGTAACTTAATACGTATTTGTATATATGAAATTATATAAATGTTAGTAAGTTAGACGATAAAAATATATTAGTAAGTTAGTATTATAAATTATAATAGTTGATCAATAATAATAGTAAATGTCAAATTTTACAATATGATAAAATAGTAAAAGTTAGTATAAATGATTTGAACGGTAATTTTAATAATAAAAATTAATAATGATGTTGTAGATATATTTAAATATGCTTATAAATATGGTTGAGATATATCAAAAATCATTTGTATGATGATTTGTTGGTATTGTAAATCTAGGTATTCTGGTAGGCCCACTGTGAGTTGTAAAATATATAGAAGTGGTTTTAAACAGGAACAGGACCTTGGTGGGTGGTTTTATTCGTATTTCAGGGGAGGTTCTATCGAAATTTCAGTAGAAATATAATAAAATGAAATAGATTAAATACTATAAGCTATATATGTTTGAATAGATAATAATCCATCTTTTAATATTTCTATAGAGGGCTAACCAGCTAGGCCAACAGCTCCAGCTACTACGGAGCAATGCCACGAGGCGTAATCTGTGAATTAATATCATGCATTTGTATACTGATACTTAGTGGATGATACAAAATTACATATTTTCATTCATATTTTTCTTATAAGCTAAAAAGCATGTTTTGAACCATTAAATTATTTTACTATTATTATATATATTATTGTGTGAATGGGTGCAAACTGTTTTGGAGCGAGGATTGTTGGAAAATATGTCTTCCTGATAGGCGGGATCAGGACGACGTTCTCACTAGTAAGATCGATCTATATTTAGGTAATGGTTGGCAGATACAGATGGTTATGCGGTGCTCTCGGGTATTTAGTCTTAATTAAATTATTATGGTTTGTGGAATACGGTTGGCAATGTGGTGCTTCCGGGTATCCCGTGTTGTGTATGATTTGTTTGGTATTTCGGATATCCATCTGGATCAAGTGAAATAATTGGATTTAAGCGAGCCAAAATGGCTATTAAAATCTAGAATCTATTTTTCTACTTCTTTCCTCCTCCATCTACTATTTTCTTACACACACACATATATGTTTTTAAACTGTGTTTTATTGTATGTGTCATTCATTCTGCATTGTTATACAACTGTATGATATTAATTTACTCAGTGAGGTCTGACTATCCTCAACCTATTTTTCAGGTAGTAGATAGTTCCAGCTCTTCAAATCTTTTGCCCCATTTTCTTCATTTTTGAGGATCAAATTTTAAAAAATAAAATAGAATTTGATCCCTAAACTTTCTAAAGGTATTCATTTGATTGCTATATTTACTTTTATAATAAATTAACTTAATATATGTTATTTAAAATAAAAAATATTTCTTTATAGATGATAAAAATATTTTTAAGTTAGTATTTTTAATTATAATTTAAAAATAAATAAACAATTAATTTATTCTAAATTAGTGACTTCTACTTATAATTTAACTAGTGTCAATCCCGAGTTTCGCTCAGAAAGTAATAGTTTTTTTTATTATTTTTATAAAAATCAATTTTTATATTAATATGTTTTTCTTTATTTATTAAATTTTAAACTTTTTCTATAAACAATTTTCAAGTATTCTATAATTCAAAAACTAACCCAACAAGCAATAAAATTCGAATCCACAATTAATACCTATAAAAATTGAAATTTCTAATCATCAATATAATTCTTATGAAAAGCTAAATTCGTAATTCATTTTCAATAGATCTATGTAATTCAAATAAAAAAATCATTTGTAACCGTACAAAGAGATAATTTCCACATTGTTGAAGTTGTTAATAGAGAAAGGAGTGTTGTTCCCTTACTCTCGTTATTATAGCTCATGCTTGGCAAGTAGCAATTCTAAAAGAAATTTAAAGAAAATGTAATAATAAAAAGTTAACTAAATTTATGTATATCTAGGTGAAAAATAGTTCAAACAAAATGAATCTTTTAAAAACTTTTTTTTTTTTTAGAAATTCATCTTTTAAAAACTTAAATAAGTAGAATTTTATTTAGCCATATTTTCCAATGATGCAATCACAAGTTTAACATTTAATAAATAATTATTTTTTAAATATAAAAATATATTTAGATTCATAAATGAAGACTATTCAATCAATCAAATTAATATAAAATAATTTTTAATTTTCAAATATTTTAAAAATTAGTAAAATAAAATATTAAATAGATTCAATGAACTAACTCCATTTAATTTAGTGAAAGAATAAAGTTTACAAAAATATATACATTTTAAGAAAATAAAAAAAATATTAAGATTCCGTGAGATTGAACCAATTAAATATTTTTTATATTATTTTTTATCACAAATTTTGAAAAATTGTAAAAGACAAACCTCACAAGAATAGAGAACCTTATAGTGGGTCTCTACTTTACATAAATAATAAATTTTACATAATTAGCCCGCATTTAGTATATATTTAATCCTGTTATTTTTTTCAAATTTAAAGTTTGAAAAAAATATCGAAATCTGAAAATATGTTGAAAATAAAAAATGTCGACAATTGAAAGAAATATTAATTATAAAAAATATTAAATTAAAAATAAAAAGCACATGCTTATTTAAAAAACATACCAAAAATGAAAAAGAGTCAAAATCCTAATTGTTTTTAAACAACACATATTGAATTAGTTTATTATAAAATTAAGTATAGCAATTAAAAGAAAATGTTCAGAAAGTTTAGGGATCAAATTGTGTTTTATTTTTTACAATCTGACCCTAAAAAGGAAGGAGGGAGAAAGTGTTTGTAAAAATAAACAATAGGGGCAAAGCCTCACGCGACAATGCATATTGTCGTGGGGAACACAACTCGGTAGTGTATATTGTCGTGTGGGCTAAATTTGGGTCACTTTTTGATTTCAAATTGGCCTAGGGCCTTGTCAGCATGTATTAGGCTCTTGATTGGTTGAAATGACATCATTTAGACCAATCCTAACCCTTAAAATTGATTTTAATTTGAGCCACAAGATCAAATTTGAAGAAATGATCCCAACCTTTTATTTTAAGGTAAAAGTATTATAAATAGACATGGTTTTAAGTAGGTTAAGGCATCTAGTTCTTGACTGATATCTTGGAAATAGAATTAGAGAAACATTCCGAGAGAAAAGTGTGACAAAGCAGGTTAGAAAAATAATTTTCCTCTAAACTCACATCTTTCTTGCTAAAAAATAATTATCCCAAAGGTAAATTCTGAGGGTTTTTTCCATCTTATTTGAATCTTTGTGTGTCATATTACACATTTCTAATTTGGCTTCATATTTATTTTGTCTTGATTGTTTGAATTTTGATGTGAAAAGTGACCTGATCCAGCGATTAGGGAGGAATACTCAGCAGTCTCCATTGCCGAGTAAGTCCTCCCTCGGCAACTTGCATTGTCGCGTGACCCTCAGTGACTTGGTTGTTGTCTATTATTGATTGCATATATTTTCAGTGATTTTCCAAACCTAGATCTGAGTTATTTTCAGTGATTTTCCAAACCTAGATCTGAGTTTATCTTAATTTTGGTAGTCGTTTGATATTTTATTAGATTTTTTAAATATTTCTAGGTTGAAATCGCATGTAAATGAGTTCTTATGATTAGATCTATTTGCTTGAGATGTTTTGATGTTATTTTTCTGATAATTTGAGATAAATTTGGTTTAGATCAACATGTTAAATAATTCTGGAATTTAATCGGTAATTAGGTTAGTTTATTTTGATTTTATAATTGAAATTGGTATATTACTTATAAAAAAAATTGAAATTGGTATATTTTAATGTATAATTGCATTAAATTGATTAAATAAATTGGTTAAATAATTACATCTAATAGGAATAGAATATGATTGACTAATATTTGGTTTAATATTCTGATATAATAAGTATAATAAAAAAAGGGCTTAATTTGTGTGTTAAATAGATTAATTAATATGGCTAATTTGTATGTTATATTGTTAAATTAGGTTAAAATGAATATAAATCTAGGAAGGCAATTTAGATCTAGAGTTTGGTATTAAATGTGGTTATTTAGAATATATATTTTCTATATTTTCAATGATCTCTTGTAAGTTCTAAAGTAGGCCAGTTATGGAGTATGTTTAGGCCTTTTTTCCCCTTTTGATTTGATTTTTTAGATCTAGGGTTTTGACTTGATTTGGATTGTTGGATTAGAATGTAAGATAGGGACATCGATGTATATATTTTAATAATAATATTCATTGTAAAATATTAATAGTATAACAGTTTGTTTGTGCTTTAGAATTAGTATAATGTATTGAATACTAGGTCTGTAAACCAAATTTATATCTTATGATGAGGTGAATAGGTCATATATGTGCGGGCCATATTACACTTTTTGTTTTTTTTTTCCGTGTATGGTCAGCACATGTGGCAACTCTATCATTTCATGATATGGTTGACAATCTGAGAAACGGGATTGTCTGTAGGCATATTTTATAGGTATAGTGATGAGTCAATTAGTGGACGGGCGGTAAAACCGACTCGCTCACAGTGGCAACTCCACTGGGAACAATTCTAGTTTACAGACCGAAATATTCAAGTGGCTATCTCGCATATTCTACCAGTTTTAAAGTTATAATCAAGCTTGCATCATGGCCAATTGTATTTACCAAATATCCCCTTTTAGCCTCGTGAGGTCTGTTACATTCACTTATACCTTTGCTTGGGTATTTAGGGTGCAATGGGTGAACCACACTCAAAATCATAAATTGGTATTGTTGTTGGGTCATGGTGACTCAGCTTGTAAATAGGAATAGTGCTTGCTTTTGGGAACAAACTCCTTATCCTTTGACTCAGACCAGTGTATATTAACTTAGTAACTTTCCTTAGGTTTTACTAAGACGATCAAAACAATGATGTAGACCCTTTTCAAACATGTTTTATGTCAAAATATAGCCAAAATGTTGTCCAAATTTATCCAGGAAATAGGTTATTTTTCTTTTTCTTGTATATATGAATGTAATTCAATAAAAAAATTGAAAAAAATAATGAAAAAATTCGTAAAAAAAAGTCAAAAAAATTCTGAAAAAATTCAAAAAAAAAACAATTAGTGGATATTTGTATCAATGTAATACGTGGATGAATTTCTAAGCACCAGACTTCAATTAATAAAAGTTTTATTGTTTAGAGTCATTTGAAAAAGATCTGTGTCATTGTTAACTTGCATGTTTTAAATGAGAGCAATTTTATTGTCACCTATTGGCTTTAGAATAACCAACAAACCTAAGAAAGAGACTAAGTCGACCACAAGGAGATATAAGGGTGGAAGAGAGTGTTGCGTGTTGATTGTGATTGTGATTATTGCATTACTAACTACATGTGCATTCATGCATACATATCATTCTAGTTTCCTTATTGATTGGGGTAAGTGTTTTCTCAAAGATTGCTAGAAAAAAGGAGTATAAGCAACTTTGGGCCCACACCGACAAGCATATATTATGCCTACCTACCACACCTGTTTAAGCTACAACTTCAACCCCCACACCTAGTACAAGTCTAAGCAATATCAAAATGGTTGAAGATACTACTAGTGACACTATTAATGCTGCTGCTCTTTAAGAGATTCTTGAGAAAGCTATGACTTCTACTTCAGTGCTGAACAAATTAAGGGTTGCCTTTGAAGAACCAGTTGTTGTTGAAGAGGAAGATCCTACTCTACAACAATAAAAGAAAGTTGATGATCTTATTCTTCAGCGAAGGCTATTTTGTGATGACTATTGATCCTAACATGGCCAAACTAGAGGATCATATTGAGGCATGGAAGAGGAAAATAGAGGTGGAAGTGTCTACCATGAAAGGTAAGGTGGTGAAAAAATCTAAGGAGGATGTCAACTCTTAGAAGATGAAGATTGAGCTAGAGATGTTTGCCACGTAAGAGAAGGTGGTAAAAAAGACTGCTGGCATTAATTTTTCGTATGAGGATGTGGTTTATGATGATTAGAAGTTGCCTCATAACTTCAAATGCCAAAAATGTCAAAATACAAAGGTGTTAGTAATCTTGCTATTCATACTCAACATTACTTGCATTTGGGTCTGCCAAAGGAGAAGGTGGCTTTAATGTTCAGACAGTCACTTAGCGGATCTGTAGTCGAGTGGTATCACATATTGCCTTCAAGAATGAAGAAGGATTGGGATGAGTTGGCTAAGGCTTTTCTCAAACAATATGAATACATCTCCCAAATTAAAGTCACTTTGGCGGATTTGGAGGCGGTGAAGCAAAATCCCAATGAATGCTTCAATGACTATTATTTGCGATGGATGCAAAAGGCCAACATGATGAAACAAAAGCCTTATGAATCTGATATGGTAAACAAGCTAGTAGAGGGAGCTTTTCCCAACTACAAAGAGGCAATGTAGTTTCAAATTATGAAAAAAATTTAATGATGTGAATAAAGTGTTTGTGAAGGTTAAAAAGGAGATGCAAGCTACTGGAAGTAATAATGGGGGCTATAAGAAATCTGGTGGAGGTTATGTTCTAGTGGTTTTGATACAAATGATGTGCATGGTGTTAATACATCTCTAAGGAAGTTCTATAACTTTGGCAAGCCTCTTTCTATTATTTTTTAAGAGATTAAAAGAGAAGAATATGCTTAAACCTTTGAGATTTGTGCCTCTTGGAAGTGATTTGAACAACTTCTACACTTACCATCAACAGATGAATCACCATACTGATAATTCATGTACTTTAAAGCATCGCATCCAGAACATGATTGATAAATGGAGAAATTGAAGATCCTGAGAACCGATCCTGACCTAGTATAGGTTGAATCATGGATATGGAAGTATAAGGGCAACTGTCAAACTCTGAAGTAGAAGCTGCCATTTTTTTATTTTTTTGTGGTGTAGCCTTTGCTATTGACTTTACTTTTACCTCCCTTGTTGGGGAGGATGTTGTTTGGAATAATGCAATGAATAAAGATTTAGCTTACTTGTTTGATTTTGAACATGATAGCATTATGCACCCTTTAGATCACCTCATTAGAATGTTTTCCACTCATTTTATTGATGCATGTGATATGAACATTAGCACAAGGATCATCCTTGTCTTGTATCTATTTCATCCAATGTCACTACTGAAGAGAATGTGATATTTAAACAAAAAAACAAAATAAAAAATAAAGGAATTTTAGCCTTTAGTCTATGAAGAATTGCTAAGAATTGATCATAAAATTTTCGTAGGTCTTTACCCATTTCTCAAGAGGCCTAAAAATAAATAGCAAGGAGATACTAGTAGAAAAGAACCACTAAAACCTTCGTGAATCCCAATCTTTCATCAACTTTTAGTTCTTATTTTGTTATCAAGATAATGCAATGATATTCTTATCTTACCTTCAAATAGAATTAGCCCTTTATTTCTCAAAATGCATGTTCATGTGCTTTTTAGCACGTGATTGTTATTTCGTACATATCTCAAAGCTGAAGTTAGTGGTAATGACAATTGAATCCTGGTATAGTTATTGCCCCCATCCTTACTTCTAGGGGCATGACAGATCTTCAAATAAATATGTTCTAAATTTCAAAAAATCCTCTTTCATACCCAAGCCTTGATATTCAAAATAAAAGAAAGAAAAATGCACTTTGCAGCTTTTTAAAGTGCCTTATTCATATCTTTCATAACTTTGGGAAGGGAAGTGAGCAGTTCCATTAGGAAAGTCATAATCATCTAGACTATTATAAGGTGGCTATTCAGAAAAGAGAATATAAAACAAATTTCAGATAATGAACTACGTTTAACTTAATCCTTAATAATAAGGGTACGTAGGCAGTTTAGATTTATTCTTAGTCCAGTTGTATCAACAAAAAAAATTGTCTTTCAATAAGTCATTTCTCTTGATTAGGCGATACAGTCTTGAAAAAATCCACATAAAATCTCAAAACTTGTCTTGAGTTCTTCTAACAATATAGACCTGAAAGTCAATGTAATTGAGAGACAAGTACTAATATTCGATATCACCAAAAGTGTTTTAAAATACATCAAATCTAATCAAAAGAAACTCTCTCAGGAAGATAGTTGAAGAAGACTTAATAAGCCACCATAGGTTAGAGAATGAAATAATTTGAAATATGGTTTGATCTAAAAATTGGGTGGTCAATTGAAAAACCTAAAAGGGCTGGTTGACGCCATAAGTACGTTTCAGTGCCCTAATGATCTGGGTACTCATTTGTTCATTATAATTGCTTGAACCTTCTAATATGTTTGAGATAATATTTGCATTCCATATAGGCGTGATCATGTAAAATTAAACTTTTTTTCAAAGCTTGGAACATTTGAGTACCCTAATGATCTAGGTACTCATTTGTTCATTATCATTGGTTGAACCTTCTGATATGTTTGAGATAATAGTTGTGTCCCATATAGGCATGCTCATGTAAAATTAAACTTTTTTTCAAAGTTGGGATACTTTCTCACCCTAGACAAAACAAAACAGTTATAGGAGTTATAAAGGTCCTACTAAGTTGGAAATCTAGAAATTCATGCAATCTAAGCAAAATTCAAAAGGTTATGGAGAAAATAGTTGATTAGAAAACTCTTTCGGGAGATAGTCAATAAGAGAGATGACATAATGTGAAATGGATTTGGAGGCACCTTGTGCTCATGTATGAATCATTTATGTCAATCATTTGAAAAGAAAATATTTGCTTTTATTTGATATGATGTGTTCATAGTTGGTTTCATGATCAGAGCTATCTTAATCAACATTAGAATGGGTTAAATAAATCTCAGGGTCTCAATCAGGCTCATTGATATAGCATTGTAAATGACAAGTTTGAACTCTTACATGGAAACATCATGCAGTAACATGCATGTTGTTGGTATCATTCTATTTATGAAGTCATCTCCAGTCTCCATACACGGTGCATATGGGGATTTCTATCTTGAAGCATCCTTAGTTAAGCCTGAAGAATTACAATCAATAAGGGATTAATTTCTCATGCATACAAAATCATAAACATTTCATATGTTGTTGTTACAAGTTATAGGAAAAGAACTTTTGCTTAGTAAGGGGGCTTCGTCCTAGCCTAGAAATGCCACAAGGCTTATCTCTAGAATAGTACGAGCTTTTTTTTTATTGAAGATACTCCTGAATGATTTATCCTAACAAAGAAAAGTCTTCACCGGGAGGCTTTGATCAATGAACAAGATGACATCGAGAGTCGCATTCTAGCATGGACTAATAAGGTAAGTTTCATATGCTTTCTTACTTTCAAGATTTCCAAAAGAATTTTCTCTCATAGAGTCAATCAATTTTAAAAAAATTTCTTTAATTTTAGGAAATTAAAGTACTTTCAAAACAAATAAAATCTCAAGATTTTTGCTTTAATTTTTATGCTTAATTGCATATAAAATTAAAATGACTTTAACACTCATAAGTGTTTTGACGCTGACAGTAGATAGTAGAGTTGTCCCCCAGTTCGATTTTGTTAACGAGAGTCTATTAGGTTTTCCATATAAGTAACTTCCATGCGCATGAGTAAAGGAAGGACTATGGGGTTTGATTGCACCTCTCAAGTAATTTGGGATGGATACGTAGGCACCCTTCTTGGGGAAAATCTAGTATATCAAAATTTTCAAAAATTATCATGATTTTCATGAGGAATAAATTCAAAACTCAAATTTCAAACATTATTTTAGAAGTATTTTGCAAATAAAATATTTTTAAAATGATAATAGTCTGATGCAGATATTAGATTATTATTTTTATCTTAGATTTTGCTTTAAAAAATATTCTACAGATGGAATGTTTTAAAATGAATGATAATTTGGCGCAGTTGTTGAGTTATTATTTTCAAATCCAGAATTTTCTTTTAAAAATTATTCCCGAAGTGGAGTGTTTTTCCCCAATAGACTTTATTTTGTCTCCGTTAGAGGTTTCAAGTTAAGTTACCGGTTTCTACATTCCTAAAAAATGTAACTATTCCAAATTCTGGTTTATACATTCCGAAGAAATGTTTTATCTTGAATTCCCTTAAGAATATTCCCAAAGTGGATTGTTCTTAATCCCCGGTGGACTATGGCTTCACTCCCGTGTGATTTGAAGTAAGTTAGCCCATCAATCAGATTGCTTTTAGACTATAGCTTGACTTCCTTGTGGTTTCAAGTAAGTTAGTTACCGGTTTCCACATTCCTAAAAAATGTAACCATTCCTAGTTCCTTAGTCAGTATTTTGGCTATTACGACTAACAGTGCTGGTGTAATCCTCAAACAAAAAACATTTATCCAAATAAGCAAATATCTTGTTGAAAACATGGTCTTTGCACACAAATCATAAGTATGTTTTTTGAAACTTGCATATGCATAATTTCAAAAAATTATAGCATATATTTATTCAAACTTGCATAGATTTGGTGGCAAAGTGGAGGTAACTGTTAACCCTCGATTTGCATATCTAAAATCCAATGATGATAACCAGCAGACTAATTGAGCAATTGATGTATAAAATTGAGTAAATTCAAAATTAATGTTGATTAAAAGGCCTAAAATATGTTTTTAAAATAAAAAATAGTATTTTTCAAAGGCAGAGCCTCACACGGCAATGCACATTGCCGCGGGAAATGCAACTCGATAGTGTACATTGTCATGTGTGCTAAATTCGGTTGGGCATTATCTTTACACTTTATTTTTGAACCTTTTCGGGTCAATTTTTGATTTCAAATTGGTCTAGGGCCTTGTTAGCACGTATTAGGCTCTTGATAGGTTGGAATGACACCATTTAGACCAATCCTAGCCCTTAAAATTGTTTTTAATTTGAGCAACAGGATCAAATTTGAAAAATGATCCTAACCTTTTATTTTAGGGTAAAACTATCATAAATAGACATGGTTTTAAACAGATTAAGTCATCTAGTTCTTGATGGATATCTAAGTAATAGAATTATAAAAAAAACACCGAGAGAAAAACCCTAAAACACCGAGAGAAAAGTGTCACGACCCATTTCTGGATCGTGACCGGCGCTAGGGAACGGGAATCACTATACCGGAACCCGTAGCAAGCCTAATAAAAATCATAATTTACAATAACCAAAGAAAACATTTTTAAACACAATTTGTAAAAATTTTTGACAGAGTCACCTCTGTAAAACTGACAATTTAAGTCACCTGTGAGAAACATCATATATATATA
>CANXYA011046712.1:0-18495 GCA_948193465.1 Acalypha hispida
TTTGAATGCCTTGAAACAAAGGAAATCTGGGACATGATTAAAAATACTTGTGGGTTCAAATACAACAACAAACGAAGGCCTATTATTAGTTTTTTTTGTAGAAAGGCTTGTGGCAAAACTGTTGTTCAAAAGTTAAAGAAATAGATTTAAATCAAAAAGTTTTTGGGAATAAGTCTTTTAATAGAGCTAGCATAGTGAAATGTATTAGAAATTACTTGTGCAGGTTTCAACTATTCACAGATATAATAGCAATTATAGGAGAACTACAGAGAGATTGCAGAAGCTGTAATTGGGGTGTGTTGCTTGTAGTGCTTTTTTCCAGTGAGTGCTGCTTGCAGCAGTTTTGATTAGTTGTTTGGGATGTATTCTGTTTTTTGGCAATAAAATTTTATTAATTACCAAAAAATAAAATAAAATAGAGTATGAAAATCTTTCAAAGAAGTGTTAATAGTTGTCCTCATTAATTTTATAGATTTTAATCTTTTTATAATTAATTCGAAAACATGTATTAAAATAATTTATTATTTATCTTTATTAAGTATAAATAACTAATTTTTTTTTGGTAAGAGGATAATTTTATTAAACCAAAAAAAGAGTATACAATCAATAACAGAAATAGTAATTAAAGCCCAACCAAGCTTGCTATTTCAGTTCTATCTCTAAATCTTTCAACCTGACTACTAAACTTTAGAAAAAAAGGTCACTTCTAACAGTCTCAATAAAACTAGTATTTAAATTATTAAAAACGACACGAGCCCATTTTATGTACACTTTCATCATTAATTCTCCTCATTTCTTAACGATTTATACTATCAATCCAACCCAAAGCACCTATTTTATGTTAATTTGCAATTTAGGTGCGTGATGAAATCTAGAGCTAATGGCTAACAAACGAGCGAGAATCGGAGGTAGAGCACCAGTCACGGCTTGAGTCATAGGTAGACTAACCCGTGCTCATGCCCCGTGCATTCCTCAGAATTTTGCAACTTGTGAAGGCCAGCTAAGCAAAGAAGAAAAGGACAAGCTTGCTAGCTTGTGACAACTCATAAAGGAGAAAAAGAACAAGAGACGAGATATTCTACACACCTCATCACATTCTCTAGACACCTCATCATCTTCAACCTCACATACACAAGATCTAGAGATCACAAAACAAGAACATCATCAAATCAAGTTTCATCAACAAGCTAATTGAAGTGGAAAAATCATATTCATCATCAAATAGCTTCATGAGTTTTTCTATTTTCTATAGTTTGTTCATTTTTTTGATCATTATGAGCTAAATTCCTTGTCAAGTATAGAATTAATGTAGTTAACATTTTTTATTGTTATATAATCTCTCTTATTTTCATATCTCATGTTAATTTCTCGTATTGATTTATCTTTGATTGTTTGGTTGTGATGTAAATTGAGTCATTCATGTAGCTTGAGATTGACATGATTTTAGGTTGTTGAGAATAGTGATATTGATTCAATAGCTTAGAAACCGTATAAGTGGTGCTTAGTCAATTAGTTAATTCATGATTAGGGTGAGATTAATTGCAATGGGAATTGGGTTAATTAAATCTTGAAATTGATTAATTGGTTAAATTTACAATTCTTGTGAACGATTGTGAAAACTTTGGTGCTTGGTGATATGAAAAATTGAGAGAACTATTAAAATTGACCAATCGAGTTGTTAACGGATTCGATTCTGCACTTGAGTCTCTCCATTATTGTTATTTCACTTGCGATTCCGTTGTTGATTTGTTTTGTATTCGTACATTTAGTTTTAATTTTTTCTTTTTGATTATTCATCAACTCTTTAGTCTACTAATCGAGATTGTAGAAATCATAGCTTTTGCTCAATCTTCGTGGGTACGATACTCCACTTCCATTGTATTACTTATTGACCGTGTATACTTGCACATGCTTAGGCTAGCAACAAGTTCTTGGCGCTGTTGCTGGGGATTGGTGCTAATTTATATGATTTTTCTTTTAATTACTTAGATTTCTTAATTTTTTTGTCTAATACATTTTCAGGTTGAGGCTATTCGGTGTATGCTAACTAAGAGTCAGGTTACTTCATCAACACTTCCTCCTTACGATCTCGAAATTGAAAGGTCCAACCAAAAATGAAGAAAAAGAGTTAAGGCTAAGAAGATGCTACAAAAGCCACAACCAAGAGTAGTAGAGATGGCAGACAATTTAGCTAACGCCACTCTTAGGGATTACAAGAGTAGTAGGAGCATTGTACATGATTCGACCGGCTATAGCTATCAAACATTTTGAGCTTAAGCCGACCCTCTTGAACATGATTCAGAATACTCTTCAATTTCATGGGTTTCCAAATGAAGATTCTCACCAACACATTTGAAGTTTCTTGGAGATTTGTGATACCATGAAAATCCAAGGAGTTCTCGAGGAGGCTATCTTGCTTCGCTTGTTCCCTTTCACTCTTACCGGTGGAGCCAAGGGTTGGGTGGATTCACTTGCACTGGTCAACACAAGGAGAAAGTTGAAGAATGCGTTTCTTCTCAAGTACCTCCCACTCTCCAAGACAATCAAGTTGAGAACAGATATTGCTACTTTCCGTCAACAAGAGGGAGAGTCCTTGTATGAAACTTGGGAGAGGTATAAAGAGTTGCCAAGGAAGTATCCTCACCGTCAAATGCCCGGAACATTGGTGATTCAAGCTTTCTACATTGGTCTAGATGATATGATGAGGAGTATTATAGATGCCGTTGTGGGTGAATCTATCATGTCCAAGACTAGCCAAGAAGTGGAGAATCTCATTGAACTCATGGCGGCCATTAGTTACCAAAGTCCAAGTATAAGTGTCTTACAAAGATAAACTACACCTCCTACTCCTGGAAAGCTTGAGCTTGATGTCCTTTTTTCCTTGCAAGCTCAAGTGAGTGCTCTCTCAAACAAGTTAAGTTCAATGTCTACTAAGCCAAATCCTTCTACCATGGCTATAGCCTATTGTGCGTTGGTGATCAAAGCCACAATGCCTTTAGTTGTTCTCTTGGAGGTACTATAGCTAGTGGTAGTGAACAGGTAAAATTTGTGGGAGTAAGTAACTTTGGTTGCAACTTTTAAGGCAAGTAAGCAATGAACCCCTACTACAACACTTACAATCCAGGGTGGAGGAATCATCCCAAGTTTGCATGGCGTGGAAACAATGTGAATAAGCAAGGCCCTCTCGGATTTCAATATCAACAACAACAATTCCCACCTCAAGGTTCTAATTCTCAACCGGAGAAGCCAACTTCTTCCTTGGAAGCAAAGATGGATAAGTTCATTAAAGCATTAGGTGAAAAGATGACTTCACAAGATGAGAACATGAAGAGGATGGAGAACAAGTTTGAGCAAATCTCCAAAAATTAAGCCGCTTCCATTCATAACCTGGAAGTCCAAGTGGAACAACTTGCTTCAATGATCAATCCTAAAGCTAAGGTTCTTTTCCTATCAACACTGAAGTTAATCCTAAAGAGCAATGTGAAGTTATAACATTGCAAAGTGGGAAGAAAATAGAGAGTGGGGAGAGTTTCAAGAGCAATGATCCATTTACTTTACTAAGCACTACCTATGAAGAAGTTGAGTTAGAGGCTTCTACCAAAGACAAGGAGAAGGAAGCAATAGATCCATCTCCATCAAAGGTGAACAAGTATGAACCAGGAATTTACTACCCTCAAAGACTCAAGTAAGCAAAGCAAGACTAACAAAGGTCTAAGTTCTTGGTTATGTTCAAGAAGCTCCATAACAACATTCCATTTGCGGAGGCACTTTCCAATATGCCTCCTTATGCAAAGTTCTTGAAGGAGATCATGTCCAACAAGAAGGAGCTTGAGGAGTTACAAACCATCACTCTCTCGGAGGAGTGTAGTAGTATCATCTCCCACCGTGTTCCATTGAAGCTGAAAGACCCTGGGAGTTTTACTATTCCTTGTATCATTGGTGAGAAAGAATTTTCTAAATGCTTGTGTGATTTGGGCTTTAGTGTCAACTTGATACCATATTCTGTTTTTAAAGACCTAGGTCTAGAGGATATTTCCCCCACTACTTTGTCTTCGCAACTTGCGGATATGTCCATTAAAAGACCAATAGGAATCATTGAGGATGTGCTTGTCAAGGTTGATAAATTTATCTTTCCAATTGATTTTGTTGTTCTTCACTTTGATGTGGATATGTGTGTGCCATTGGTCCTAGGTAGACCATTCATGAAAACCGGTAGAGCCTTGGTTGATGTGCATGAAGGTAAGTTGACATTGCGCGTGGGTGATGAAAGCATTGATTTTGATATTTCGAAGCTATTAAACAACATGATGTTGATGAAGTTTGCATGAGAATGGATATGACTGATGACATTGTTAATGAAGTTTTTCACTTTTCTATGCTTAATCATATGCATGATGAAAAAAGTGTTGTTAATGTGCCATTTGATGTTGAGTTGTTTGATGATCCAAAAGAGGATTCTATAGAGGTTTATGGAGGAGAGCCTTCCACAAAGAATTGTCTTGCTAATATAACTCCTACACCACCCTTTATAGCACAACCACCTTAATTGGATCTCAAACCATTGCTTTCTAATTTGAAGTATTGTTACATGGGTATTGATGAGATATTGCCACTAATCTTGGCATCTAAACTTGATGAGAAGCAAACTCAAGCCACCATTGACACCATTAAGAAGAGGGCTAGTATAATAGGGTACCAAATCTAGGATATCAAGGAAATTAGCCCCTTAAATTGTATGCATCTAATCTTGATGGAAGATGATGCCAAGCCTAGGGTAGAAGCACAAAGGAGATTGAATCATAACATGCAAGAGTTATTCAAGAAAGAGGTGACTAAATTGTTTGAGACAAGTATCATTTATGCCATTTCCGATAGCGAGTGGGTAAGTCTTATCCAATGTGTGCCAAAGAAGGGTGAAATGCAATTATTGGAGAATGATGATGGGGAGCAAATTTCAACTAGGTTAGTTGTGGGTTGGAAAGTGTGTATTGATTAAAGAAAGTTTAATTCAGCCACTAAAAAGGATCACTTTCCATTGCCTTTTATTGATCAAATGCTCGAGCGAGTCTCAGGACATGCTTACTATTGCTTTCTAGATGGTTTTTCAGGTTATCTCCAAATTTTGATTGCTCCGGAGGATCAACACAAGACAACCTTCACTTGTCCCTATGGCACATTTGCTTATCGGAGGATGCCCTTTGGATTATGCAATGCCCCTGCAACTTTTCAGCATTGCATGGTGTCTATTTTCTCAGTTATGACTGAAAAGTATGTGGAGATTTTCATGGATGACTTTACAGTGTATGGTGACACCTTTGAGGAGTGCTTGCTAACTTGGATAAAGTGCTCCAAAGATGTGAAGAGACCAATTTAGTATTGAATTCGGAAAATGTCATTTCATGGTGGAAAAAGGAATAATTCTTGACCACAAATTTCGAAGAAAGGCATTGAGGTAGATAGAGCCAAGGTTGAAGTCATTGAGAAGCTACCCATCCCAATAAATGTCAAGAAGGTTCAGAGTTTCCTAGGCCACGCAAGATTCTATAGGAGGTTTATCAAAAATTTCTCCTCAATTGCCAAGCCCCTTTGTGATCTTTTGGCCAAGGATGTGGATTTTATGTTTGGAGAAGAATGTGTGAAGGCATTCAATACTTTGAAGTAAGCTTTGATTAAGGCCCCCATCATAGTGGCTTTGGATTGGTTTCTTCCCTTTGAGTTAATGTGTGATCCAAGTGATTTTGCCATTGAGGCGGTGTTGGGTCAAAGGAAGGAAAAGCTATTACATGTGATAGTTTATGCTAGTAGAATGCTCAATAAAGCCTAAGTCAACTATGCCATTACGGAGAAGGAAATGTTGGCAGTGGTGTCTTATTTGATAAATTTTAGCCTTACTTGCTTGGATCAAATGTGGTGGTATACATAGATCATTCGGCCATAAAATATCTTATTGGCAAAAAGGATGCAAAACCTCGGCTCATTAGATCCGACAAGAGTTTGACTTGGAGATCAAGGACAAGAAGGGATCTGAGAAATTATGACGAATCACTTATCAAGAATCACCAATGGAGAGGTCGAGAGAGAAACATAAAAGGAGATCAATGAAAAATTTCCCGATGAGTCTCTCATGGCGGTTGAGGTAAGTATTCCTTGGTATTCAGACATTGTTAATTATCTTGTTTATGGTATCATTCTGCATGATTACTAATACCAATAAATGAAAAAGTTCTTGCAAGATATGAGATATTATTTTTGGGATAAACCTTTATTTTACAAGCATTGTGTTGATGGCGTGGTTAGGAGGTGTATGGCCAATAGTGAAGTGGATGATATTTTGCATCATTTGCATGGCATGCATGTAGGAGGTCACTTTGGTGCATTTAGAAAGGTGGCTAAAGCTTTAGAGTGTGGATTTTATTGGCCCACCATGTTTAAGGATTATAGAGAGTTTGTGGTAACTTATGATCAATGTCAAAGAACCGGCAATATAAGCAAAAAGAATGAAATGACCTTGCACAATATCCAAGAAATTGAATTGTTTGATTTATGGGGTATTGATTTCATGGGGCCATTTCCTTCTTCTTTTGGTTATAAATACATTTGGTTGCGGTTGATTATGTGTCTAAATGGGTGGAACCCTTGCTTGTGTGAAAAATGATTCTAAAACGGTGGTGCGTTTTCTTAAAAAGTTATTTTCTATCTTTGGCACCCCTAAAGCAATCATTAGTGATCGTGGCACTCACTTTTTGAACAAACCCTTTGAAAAATTGATGGCTAAATATGGTGTCCATCATAAGGTTTCTACTCCATACCATCCACAAACAAATAGCCAAACTGAGATTTCCAATAGAGAGCTTAAGCAAATCCTAGTGAAGACCGTGAATGCTTCTAGGAAAGATTGGGCATCTAAGTTAGATGATGCTTTGTGGACTTATAGGACGACTTTTAAAACTCCCATTGGTATGACTCCCTATAGGCTAGTGTTTGGGAAAGCTTGTCATTTCGTCGTTGAACTTGAACATAGAGTCTATTGGACTATAAAAGCTTTGAATTATGATTATAAAATGGCAGGTGAGAAGAGGTTGCTCTAATTGGGGAAGCTTCATGAATTGAGAATGGTTGCTTATGAGAATGCCACGCTTCATCAAGAAAAAACTAAAAAATGGCATAATTCTCATATTCAACCAAAGGAGTTTGCTCCAGGACAAATGATTTTGATGTATAACTATCAGGTGTATTTGTTCCTGAGTAAACTAAGATCAAGGTGGGCGAGGACTTTTAAGTTTGTAAAGGTTTTCCCCTATGGTACCGTTAAGCTTGAACATTATAATAGGAACACATTCAAGGTAAATGGCTAAAGGTTGAAGATAAATCATGGAGGAGATGTGGATAGAGCTACTACCACATGCTATCTTAATTCTATCCCTTGATCCTTGAGAAAATGTCGAGATAATTGACGCTAAACAAGCGCTAGTTGGGAGGCAACCCAACATTGGTAAGTTTTTATGTTTTCTTGTTTTTGATTTATACTTTAGTTTTTTTTAATTTTTGACTTGAGGTGATGGAGATTCCAATTTCTTGTGTTTGAGTGATGTTTTAAATGCTATTTTATGCCTTGGGTAAGTTATTTGATGCTACAGTGTGATGATTTATGTTTTGAGTTTACAATTATTGTGAGAATGTGTTTTTAGCAGGAATTCTAGGAGATGCACAACCTCAAGCATGACAAAACCAAATCGTGCCTTTGCCCGTGACTGGTCCCTGACAAAAGAGAATTGGAGTACACAAACTAGGAGATGCACGGCTTGAGTCATGGCTTATCATGCCCGTGCTCCTGTATTTCTTCACCATTTTCTCTCATCTTCCCAAATTCCTCTCAAATCCCTAACTTCAAGTCACATATTCTCTCAAAATCACAACAAAATAACACAAACCCACTTCCTTAAACATCAAATTAACTTAGACTCACAACCTATTTCACCATTATCTCATCAAAATTTCATCAATTTTTTTCAAAAATCAAAGGCATGACAAGAGGAAGAAGACAACATTCACCACCTCCACCAACAAGGCAACAACCACTAACTAGAAATCAACAACAACCTCCTCCGAAACCTTAAATCTGACCTTCGGCTCCACTACCTCAACATCAACCACCACCACTACCACCAGAGCATCCTCTTTTGGTCTTCACAGAATACAGACACGTAGACAAATGTAATGAGCTCAAGCAATATGTCTTTGTCCCGAATCGTTGCATTGATGAAGCTACCATGATAGAGTTTGGGATTTCCAATGAGGTTATGGGTCTAATCAACAACTAAGATACTAACTTTCAAATCTTCTTTTCTATTCAAGAAATGAAATACTATGAATTAACATTGGAGTTCCATAGTACCGTTAGAAGAAATTTCAATGTTTGTCATTGGGAGACCCTAGAAGCCATCAGTTATAGGTTAGGAGGAAGGTGGCATAGTTCATCATTGTCTTAATTTTCCATTGATTTGGGAATGGTGGGTCAAGAAGTGTTTAATAGTAAGTACAAGAGTAGGTGTAAAACCTCGTTGCCTAGAGATGTTAATGTCGATTCTTTGTGGAAATCCATTAGAAATGATGAGGCAATGGGAAACTATAGCAGGGCAAAACTTCCTCGGTGAGATAAAATGGGTTGAGATATTTGTTAAGGGTTATTGGTCACTCAATCAATTGAAGGAAGGAGAGTACAGAGCACCTTCAAGTTTATGATTTGTTTATGCTCTATTTGAACCTCTTCACTTTGGGGTGTATATGACAGAGAACTTCATCAAGAAACCTTCCACGGCCAAGTCTCCTCTTGTGCATCCTACGTATGTTACTCACCTTGCTCAGAATTTGGTAGTCCTTACCAATGAACTTGTACCTACATTGACTCCTATGGGTGCTACCAGGCCAATCACTAAGAGTGCCCTTTCTCGGATGGGTGTGGTGTTAGCTCCTCCCGCTCCTCAAGTTCAACATGAGGATGAACAAGTTCACAGTGAGGAGGAGCAAGTTCATCGTGAAGAAGAACAACATCATCAAGAGGAGGAACCATTCAACATGCCTCCTCCTTTTCACCAAGAAGGATCCTCCCAAGCTCATGCACAAGGTGAAGAAGAAGAAGAGGATGTCAAGCCAAATCAACTTGATAGGTATGAACAAGAATCGGGAAGGCATAGGAGAACAATGTTTGACACTCAACAAGCAACCTTGAGGCATACGGACTCCATTGAATCTCTAATGCGCGTCTATAAAGGCAACAACAATTCCAAATGGCCCAACATTTGGATTGGAACACTCAAGATATGAGCCTCATAGCTCAACACCTCAATGTTCCTTTACCTCAAATGCCTCCTCCTTTGACTCCTTTTGATCCGACTTTGCACAATGCCCCTTCGACCAATGTCTTTGAGATATTAAGCGATGAAGATGAGTGATATGGTTTGGTCACTCAAAGCATGAAGTATTGGGACATCACCTCTTATCCCTTTTATTTTACTTTTCTTTTCTTTCTATTATGTTTTGAACACTTGATGCACTCCAATATCGGCTTGTAATGTTGTGTGTGTTCTTTGAGCACCAATTTTGGATGATGATTTATGATTACTTGATATGTTATTATGCTCGTATTTGTGGTGCTTGTGCATTTATTTTTGTTTAGGTTGCTATTCGCTCGAGATGCGTGGAGCCTCTAATCTCCATGGACGCACCCTTCGGGAGTTTTTTTTACCTCTTCACCTCTATTTTAATTTTACTTCCTTTCTTTATTTGTGCATTTTTTTTACATTGGGGACAGTGTAGAAACTAAGTGTGGGGGCAGAAAATTTGAATTAGTGGGTGAATGTAAATAATTTGAGCCTAAAACTTTTTGCAACCTTAATAATTTGATTGGATTGAAGCAACCACTATTCTTGAGAATGTGCTTTATAAATGTCAACTTATTTACAATTAATAGTAGTTGCTAGTTTCATGTATATAACTAATTTGTTTGTTAAAAATTGTATATAGTATGTGACACAAATGTCAAGTGTGGGTTTACAGATTTGTGGACGTGAACTCAGGCTCTGGCAGGGCAAGTCAGAGAGAGAGATCTGGTGTTGAGTGATTGGAGAAAATGATGAAGATGTCTTTCTCTTTCTTTTGGTGTGTGCTTATATAGTTGGGCTGTTTAGTCCGGGTGGTCGCGCTGCTGGTCATTGACTAACCATTATGTGACTGTTATGTAACCGTTGAGTGGTTCCTTGGTTTGCTGAGTTGTTGAGGTAGTCTTTGACTATTTCGGCTGGTCAGTCTCCTGGTCATCGTGTCAATTTTCCTTTCCTATGGTCTTCTTCTCTTGGGCTTGGGCCTTTTAGGTGGGCCCCTAGTACCATAGTTCCCCCCAAAAGGTCCTGGATATTTATGTCCAGGTGGTCGGGCAGCTGCTGCTTTGGTTAGTTTGGTATTCCTGCTTTTGTGCTAGTCGGTGTCTCTATATTTTGGCAGTTGAAGCTTGGGCGGGAATATGTATAGGTCTGTTTCAAAAAATTTTGAAAGAAATTTTGAAGTTTGAACCTGACAAGTAATTAAAATTTTACTCTTCCCAAAGTCAAAATTATTGTGTCAGTTGTCAACTCAATCGCTTCTTCTTCCCTTCTTATCTTATCTTCTCTTTTTATTTTCTTTTTATCCCATCTACTCCTCATTTTCTTTTTACTTACTTCTTCATATTCTCCCTCTTTCTTCCTTTCTTTTTTATTCGATCTTGATCTGCTCCGTTAAGTTCTTCCTCTTTGCTGGCGTTATGTCTGACAGTGATAAGTGCCTCCTTTATTTCATCTTCATTTCTGCATGTTTTATTTTTGTTGATGGTCATGATCAATGTGATGTCTTTGAATTTGTGCTTTCTCCTTCTCTTCTGAAGATCCTCATGACGGTTTGAAGGATCTAATCTGAGATGAGCGTTTTTTCTCTCCCTTTCTCTCTAGTCAACTATTGCTCAGTCTGAAGCAAAATTGTATAGCAGGCTTGACGTTTCTTCCTTTATCTTTCATGTAGTGTCTAATCGTAGGGTGGGATCGGTGGGAGAGACAGAAAGTGAGGATGTTCGTGAAAGTGTATCTGGGATGCGAGTATTGGAGGTCGTGTTAGGGCTCGTAAGCGGTATAGGTTAGGTTCTTCTAGGCCTGTTTTACCCTTTGCTGCTCATGCCTCTTGTTCGAGTGAAACAGAGTCGTCTTCTGAAGAAATCCCATCTGCCACTGTGTTCGGTACCAGGAAATTTAAGTCGACTTATCCTACTAACCATGCTTACCGATATGCCAGTAAGATGAGTGAGATTGCCAGTAGCGCGCTTTCTGACATTGGGAGCCAATTTGAGATTCCATCTGATTACAAACTGTCTAGTGCCGGTGGAAAGAACATACAGGCTAACTTTGGCAAAAATAGACTGGCTCTATATGAGATTTACCTTCAAGCTGGGCTTCATTTGCCTTTTTTTTTCCTTTCTGACAGTCTTTTTTAAAGTTTTTTGGTGCTGCTCCTTCTCAGTGGCGTCCTAATGCTATCCTAACTGCTTGTTGTTATGAGACAATCTGTAGGTTGCTTAATGTAGAGCCTTATATGGTTGTGTTTCATTTTATGTATGATGCTACGAAGGGACCATATCATTTATACTTACATGATGTAGATGGTAGGAGTCTATTTACTGATGACTTTAAACCTGAGTTAGATTGGCATTCTTACTTCTTTGTTGTTTCACATATTGTTGGTTGGAATGGCATTTCTCTTACTTGGCAAGACTACGTTGAGAGGGGTCGCAAAGTTGAGCATTTAGGTGGTCCTTCTTTGGCCGATGTTGTGGGCCTTCCTAATCAACAACGATGGATGGGCGAGTATCTCGTCCGCTGATATGGTGCCAATTGTGTGAATTTTGGTAATGCAAGGGTTACTGGGGATATTGCCTAGCTCTGTTTCCTTTCTGGCGATGCCATGCACCTCAAGACCAATGTGACTGTCGAGAACTGTGGGAGGTCTATTTGCCAAGTTATTTTTCAGGTGTGTCTATGAGAAATGTTTGTTCGTTTGTTTTGTCCCCGTTGACTACTCTTTTTTTTATTTTCTTACCTTTTGTGTTGCTCTTACAGACTATGCAGTTGGCTTAATGGGGCGAGGCTCAACTCTTGCAAACTACCTTTGATTTCCTCAAGAGCCAGGAGGCCTTGGATAAAGAAAAGCAGCAAAAAGATAAGTATGCCAATGCTTGGAAGGAAACTGATGTCAAATGAAAAGAAGTGAAAGTCGGGTTCTACAAAAGTCAACGAAAGCTAGTGGAGTTGACCCAAAAGAAGGATGAGCATATTACTTCTCTAACTGCAAAGGTGGTAGATCTGGAGTGTGCTGTGAAGTTTGAAAGGGAGGGTGTTGTTTCCACCATCAGTGAGATGATTGACACCACCATCAAATTGGTTGTCAAGGAGTTAGGCAAACATTTTCCTAGCTTCGACATTGATTTCCTTTATGACTTGGATCCTCCTAAGTTTAGCACTAAAAAGAAAGGTGATCTTCCTGCTTCTCCTTCACTGTCTCAGTCCGTTCTTTCTCATCCTTTGGAGACTATCAAAAAAATCGAGGAAGCTGATGCTCGCAAGGCTATCAGCCCCTGTAATGATGGAGGTGTGGTTATTCTTGATCCCGAGGAGGGTTCAGGCCAAGGTGTTGAGGAGTAGAAGTCTGCTGATGGGCATCCCTAGGACCAGTAGGTCAAGTTTTGGGTTAAAATTTCCTCTGACTTTCTTGTTATGAATTTGTAAAGAATGTTTAAGTCTTTTGGGCGTTGGTTTCCTGCCATGTGGTGTGTGTTGTTCCCCCTTTTTGTTTACGTATTTTGGCACTCTTCTTGTGGTTTTGCCATTGTTTGGGCATCTTTTGTTGAACTCTTTCTATGTTCATCCAGCTATCTATGTTATTCCAATTCTTGAAATGGGTATTTGTTGTTTTCTTATCTGCCTTCTATTTTTCGTATTTGTCACTTTGTATTTAACACGCTTTTGCGTTTGATGTACCTCATTTTCTTTTGTTTTTGTCCCGTATCTTGGGTTCTACATCAAGTCTGTTATTGTTCACTTTAGTTGCCTTCTCATTGTGCAACTGTTTTGGCTGGTCGCCTTGCTGGTGCGCTCTCTTGGAGTGTCTAAATGATAAATGGCACGCATTTCACGTGTCTAACTATTTCGGCTGGTCGCCTTGCTGGTGCACTCTCTTGGAGTGACTAACTGAAAGGTGGCATGCGTTTAACGTGTCTAACTATTTCGGCTGGTCGCCTTACTGGTGCACTCTCTTGGAGTGTCTAACTGAAAGTTGGCACGCGTTTCACATGTCTAATTGTTTCGGCTGGTCGCCTTGCTGGTGCACTCTCTTGGAGTGTCTAACTAAAAGATTAAGAGCTCTAGTTGCTTCTATTATTACGTACAAAAAGGTCAGCGACCTACAAGTGGGAGGAGGGGTGGTGTACCCTATTCTATTTTTCATCCCCGAATCTGGTTTGCTAAACTATCAAACTACTTAACCAAAAGGTGTTCGGGATAGTGATCCCTGTCAGTTTTGCACTGGCCTCAAGCATTATGTGCTTGTGCTCTACGAAATTCTAGTTCTATCAATTGAAACTAAAAGTGTGTTCTTAAGCATAGTACCTTGTAAGGTTGGCTGCATTCCATACCCTTGGAAGTTCTTCCCCTCTTTGGTTGGCTATGCGGTAAGTTGCTGGGCCCAACACATTGGTCACCGTGTAAGGTCCTTACCAGTTTTCCTGCAGCTTTCCTGTTCCAGCTTCTCCTCTTTTCAAATCATACCTCATGAGTACAAGGTCGCCCTATTGGAAGTATCTACCTTTAACCATTTTGTTGTGTGCTCTGGCTATCTTTGACTTGTAAGCTTGGGTCTTCATGGTTGTCTCCTCTCTTGCCTCTTGGATCAGGTCCAAATTCATTATGAGTTCCTCTTCATTAATTTCTTCGTCATAGTGAATGTTTTTGTAGTTGGGAAGGTCGATCTCTACCGGTGCTACAACTTCAGTTCCATATGCTAACTTGAGTGGTGAGTATCCAATTTCTTCTCTTGGTGTTGTTCGGTATGACCATAGGACATGGTTGAGTTTTTCTGCCACTCTCCTTTAGCCAACAGAAGTATCTTCTTCAGTCCTTCCACTATTGACCTGTTGGTCACTTTTGTCATTCCGTTGGTTTTGGGATGATACTCTACTGCGAATTTTAAATCTATATGCATGTTTTCTCATATAATTCTGAATTCTCTTGAATCGAATTATTTTCCGTTGCCAGCTATGATTATTCTAGGTATGCCGAATCTGCATATGATATACACGAACACGAAATCCGTGACTCTTGCTGCTGTGATGGTTGATACTGCTATTGCTTCCGCCCATTTGGTAAAGTGGTCCACTACTACGATCATGAACTTCCTCTGTCTGTTAGCTTTCGGTAACGGCCTAACTATGTCTATTCCCCACTGGCCAAACGGCCATGCTACTCTAATAGGCTTCTGGGGTGCTGTGGTCGATGGTTGAACTTCTAGTGATATTGGCACCTTTCACACTTCTGTACTAGCTCCTTTGCATCTCGGTTCCTTGTGGTCCAGTAGTATCCTGCTAACAAAGCTTTTCTGACTATTGTGCTGGCTCCTTCGTGTGCTCCTCCTATTCCTTCATGCACCTCTCTGAGGACGTAGTTCCCTTCTTCTGAAGTTACGCATCTCAACCATGGATGAGTAGCTGATCTACAGTAAAGTATCCCCTCAATGTAGGAATAATTGGCAGAAGTTCTAATTATCTTTAGCGCGGCTGCCTTGTCTTCTAGTAGCTTTCCTTCTTCCAGGTATTCGATTATGGGTGTCATCCATATGTCCGCTTCGATGGGAAGGATGTTCGACCTGTTCTCCTATGCCTTTTCTAACTCTTCGATTAGTATTCCTGCTAGTGGTTCTCCCTTTGCAAAAGGCAACCTGGACAAGTAGTCCGCCCTTGGGTTGACATCTCGAGATATTTGTGTCAATGTCCATCTAGTTTCATGTATATAACTAACTTATTCGTTAAAAATTGTATATAGTATGTGATACAAATGTCAAGTGTGGGTTTACAGATTTGTGGACATGAACTCAGGCTCCGGCAGGGTAAGTCAGAGGGAGAGATATGGTGTTGAGTGATTGGTGAAATGGTAATGATGTCTTTCTCTTTCTTCTAGTTTGTGCTTATATAGTTGGGCAGTTTAGTCCGGGTGGTTGCGCTGCTGGTCATTCACTAGCCGTTATGTGACCGTTATGTAACCATTGAGTGGTCCCTTGGTTTTCTGAGTTGTTGAGGTCGTCTTTGACTGTTTTGGCTGGTCGGTCTCTTGGTCATCGTGTCGATTTTCCTTTCCTCTAGTCTTCTTCTCTTGGGCTTGGGCCTGTCAGGTGGGCCCTTGTACCAATATGTAATTTTGAAAATGTGTATATAGTAATAACTTCTTGGTTAACAAATTGTTTGAACTATAACGTGATTAAAAGTTTGAGGATGTTATAACCCAATTTCGGCGAGGAATTCGAGCTTATTCGCACTATAATCACTTGTGCTTGAAATTTATTGTTGTGTGATTTCGGTACTTATATGATATCTTTTAGAACTTGCCTTGAAATGCGCATTGAGACCACATTTGATGGATTGAGCAATTGAAGTGATTGAGGCACAATTTCTCCATTCTTCCCCACTTAAAAAGCCACTTGTATCCCTTAGGTGTAAACCCCTCAAGCCGAAAGCCTATTTCTTGTTCACACACACATATATATATATAAAACCATATCCATTCTCCATTTTCCTCTTTCTTTACCCACTTCCGAGCTAAGTAAAATCACTTATGAATTGTGAATTCATAGTAGCGATAGTTTAGTAGTATAGTTTGAAGCTTTGATTTATCATGTTTTGGCTTTATTATGTGAGAAAAATAAAACAAAAGAAAATCAAATGAAATGATAAATCAAATGTAATAAAAAAATGATGAAAAATGGAGAGAAAAGAAAAAGAAAAAGAAAAAGGAGAGGAAGAGAGAAATCATAAAAAAGAGAAGAAGGAGAAAATGAAAAAGAAAAAGAGTGAATGTATAGAAAAAGGAGAGAAAAATAATAAAAGAGTGAAAAATTTTGAAATTTCTTTAAAATTGTGTTAGTAGTTGTGTGTTACTAAAACATCATCTAGTTCTTGTTAACACCTCATGATAATGAATACGAGGGTTTGAGTTTTGATGTATAGTTAGTAATGAATAAAAGGAAGTTGGTTTTTAATTTTGGCATGGAATAACTAGAGCTTGGTTTTTATACCTTTGCTTGTTTGCGTTAGTTTGAATAATTGAATTCATAATTTCATATTCATATAGCTTAACTTGAAAGTAGAAATTCTCAAATGACTTTTAACAAACCCTTAACCCCTAGCCTCATTGCAACCGTAAGAAAGACATCTTGATCATGAGCTTGATTCACTCCATAAGCGATGGAGACTCGATTGATAGGCAAACATATGAGAAGAATCTATATATGACCGTGATTGAGTGAATTCTTAAAATTTCCTTAAACACCGGAGTGTTAGAGCGTATCTTATGAGGAAATCGAGTTTGTTTCAATCTTGCTAGTGGTTGTGTAGATTACTTTCCCTTATGCTATCTTTCAAACACCTAGTTAGTCATTTCTTATTTCATATTTTGCATTTTCTTTTGTTTATCGTAATATTAGTTATGTTTATATATTAGCTATTTTCGTTTTTGTGAGTTGGCATCACAATAGTGATTCTCGAGATTGTTGGTTTGCTTGAGGACGAGCAAATGATTAAGTGTGGGGGAATTGATACGAGCCTATTTTATATACATTTTTATCATTAATTCTCCCCATTTCTTAATGGTTTTTTCTATTAATCCAACCCAAAACACCTTATTTTGTGTTGATTTGTGATGGCTTAGGTGTGTGATGAAATCTAGAGCTAATGGTTAACAAACGAGCGAGAATTAAAGGTAGAGCACCAGTCACGACTTGAGTCACGGCCGGACCAACCCGTGCTCAATGCCGTGCATTATCCAGAATTCTCGGATTTTGAGCAACTCATCAGGACAAGAGTCACGGGCAGCACAAACCATGCTCATGCTCATGCATTCCTCAGAATTTCCAACTTGTGAAGGCCAACTAAGCAAAGAAGAAAAGTACAAGATTGCTAGCTTCTAATAACTCATAAAGGAGAAAAAGAACAAGAGAGAAGATATTCTACACACCTCATCATCTTCAAACTCATATACACAACATCTAGAGATCACATAGCAAGAACATCATCAAATCAAGGATCATCAACAAGCTAATTGAAGTGAAAAAACCATATTCATCATCAAATCTCTTAATGGTTTTTTCTATTTTCTATATTTTGTTCATTTTCTTGATCATTATGAGCAAAATTCTTTGTCAAGTGTAGAATTAATGTAGTTAACATACTTTATTGGTTACTTTTAATATAATCTCTCTTATTTTCATATCTCGTTTTAATTTTTCATATTGATTTATCTTTGATTGTTTGGTTGTGATGTGAATTGATATAGCTTGAGATTGACACTATTTTAGGTTGTTTTGGAGAATAGTGATTTTAATTCAATAGCCTATAAACCGTATAAGTGGTGCTTAATCAATTGGTTAATTCATGATTAGGGTGAGATTAATTGCAATGGGAATTGGGTTAATTGAATCATAAAATTGATAATCAGTTAAATTTGTAAGTCTTGTAAAAGATTGTTATAGCTTTTATGCTTAGTGATATGAGAAATTGAGAAAACTATTAAAATTGACCAATCTAGTTGTTAACAGATTCGATTCTACACTTGAGTCTTACCATTATTGTTATTTAACTCGTGATTTCATTGTTGATTTGTTTCATATTTCATTTTTAGTTTTATTTTTATTTTTGATTATTCATTAACTCTTTATTCTACTAATTGAGATTGTAGAATCATAGCTTTTGCTCAATCCTCGTAGGTACGATACTCCACTTCCATTGTATTACTTGTTAACCATGTATACTTGCACGTGTGTGCTTTGGCTCGCAATAGAAAACTACCTTATTCTTAAAGTACCATATTCTGTACACAACAGAACATAAAACAGCTCTACTTTGCTACCCCATTTTGCTATGGGGTGTAGACACATGTTGTTTGATTTTATGATTCCTTTTAACCTATAAAATTCATTCATCAAGAACTCAGTTGCATTATCTTATCTTAAAGTTTTCTTACTTCTCTAAAATTGGTTTAAAATGAAGAAGTAAAAGTGTTGAATCAAATGGATAACGTGACTTTGCAAATTCAAATGATAGACCTAATTATGCTTTGAAAAATCATCAATAAGAGTGAGAAAATAATGATTTCTATTCAAATCAGCATTGGCATTTGGTCCTTCAAAGGTCAGCATGCACAATTTCAAAAATAT
>CANXYA011052620.1:0-10127 GCA_948193465.1 Acalypha hispida
TCCATCCTTTTCTTTTGTGTTTCACCATGAATGCTTTGAATTCAAGTCGTTTTTCATCTTACAGGATAGAATCAGCTCTGTCCATAAAAGCACAAAGTCTATTTCCCCTTTGGTAAAACTGATTTCCCTTCAAATGTGACAATCTCATTTTCATCCATTTGTTTTCTTTTCTTCTTCAAAAGAGGTACGACTCACAACTGTAGTTCAAATACAAAAAAAAAAAAACAAAAATATAATAAGAATAATTAATAAATACACAAGAAAAAAATTGATAAAACTCTTTAATGAATAAAAACTTACAAGAGTAGCATCAATAACTTCCTCACAAAAGATTACATCTCCATATTACTCAGTACCAACCTTTTCTTTCTTTGACTCATGAGAAACTTTAGTGTCAACAATTACTTCAATTCCATCATGATAAGTGTTCACATTTAGATGATTTTCATTATTCACCTTTTCTGCAAGTCTAATAAGTTCATCAAGAATAGTACGTTCAAGCAGTGGAGGATTCTCACTCATAACATCATCACTATCCAACTTAACCGCACCGCAATCATTTACGGTTTCATCAAACACAATACCATCTTCTGAAAAATTCTCAGCCCCATCCCCTTTCACTAAAATCTTTTTAGCCTCATGACCTTGGAAATCCTTTTCGCTTTGGAAATCTTGACCAACTAAAAAAAAGTTTATGATTCTAAAATCAATGAACATAACAACTCAAAACTCGTGAATACATATACTATTAAATAGAACCAACAACATTTTATATTAATAATCCATAAATATCATAATGATATCAAAATATTTTGTGAAATAAATTTCACAAAAATGCTAATGTGCAAAAAAAAAAAAGAATAATAATAAAATGCTTAAAATAAATAAAAAAAGGTACTCACCAATAGCTTCATTAATATCCAACTGAACAGACTGAGAATTATTCACATCTTCATAAAACATATTAATATCCTCTGCAACTTTTTCAGGTCTATGACCTTGCAAATCATTTTCACTTTGAAGATCTTCACTGACTGATATATTTATAGATATAAATAAATAAACATAAAATAAGTCAAACTAAAATTAAACTTCTATTATTAAATAAAAGAATAAAATTATAACTTGAAATTTCATTGATAACATACTGAAATTATATTTAAATCATCACCTTTGTTAACATCATCAGACATCTCCTCAATACCCTGATCGTCAGCTTCATTAACATTTTGAACTTCTCCAACTACTGCATCTTTGATTACTGATGGATTGATATCCTTAAATTCAACATGATCTTTTTCCTTCTCAAATACCTAACAGTTAAATAGAAAAATAATACATCAAATTGCAACCATTAACAACAACCTTTTAATTCAACTAAATACAAAAATAATAAAAAAATATAGAATAACATACAACATCATTATTTGCATTCTGATTCTGAACAAGTTATTCAAATATTATGAAATCTTGTTCTTCACTTGTCTGACTTTATGTAACAAATGCTTCTTCATGATTTACAGACTTATCAAAATCTTTAGTAGCAGCAGCAACATGACTTCATGCCAAATCATCAAGTTTCTTGCCAAATGCAGCAACAACATCAACCAAACTGTTAAATCTCTGAACCAATTTGAAACAAACATAAGCATAGTTAAAAAAAATACAAAAAAAAAAGAAACATTTGTAACAATATATAATATAAGTACCTTAGACATTGAATCCAATTCTTCCTTGACAAAATAATTAAAATCATAATAATCTTTAGCTAATATATGTTGCTCTTTCTATAATTCTTCAATTTCATCTCTACTTTTATTACTTCCATAAGAAAAGATTTTAGACGTCACACCATCAAATAAACAACTCAATTTCATATCACTCTTTTCAGTTTCAGTAGGTTGGATGTTACAAATCCCCAACTACATAAGAAAACAACTGAACACAAATATTACAAAAAAATAAAACAACAATATAAAAAATAATAAAAAAAAAGTAACAAAAACAAAAAATGTACCTTTTCCGCTGATTCACATATAAACATTGTTTGAACTTTTTTAAAACTATGACTGTTGTCACACGTCCATCTCAAAATTCGAGGACCACCAATATCAGATAAATGCTTCCCATAAATTTCACCATAATACTTAATTGACTCAAACATCTACACTTGGAATAATAGAAGATAAACCATTAATTCTATACATATCCATTTACTCCTTCTGTCTGCACCCAATATCAAGAAAACAACTAATAAAAAACAAAACAATTATCTTCAAAGCATCATATTCATTATTTTTCCATAATGAATCTTTGTCAAACACATACATTATTTCACTTTTACAAATAAAAAGATCAACATCCTTATCAGTCTTCTTCCTAATTATCATGTAACCCACCTTCTACTCTCATCACATTCACATCTCCCTCACACAACAAACCAGATATCAAACAAAATTCTCCTAAACCAAATCTTTAACGAAAGCCTTTCAAATCAAACCAAATTTCATTATCTTGAGACTGAACTACCTCACGTAATAACATATAATAAATACCTAAACCCTGAGGAACAAATTTAGGTAAATTCAGAAAAAGCAAAAACATATTTTCCGAAAAGCATCTAAAACAGAATTTGAAACATGAGACTTTATCTGCTCCAACACTGCATATTTATTTGCACAAATAGCATTCTTTTTAAAATGTTGATTCTCATTAAAGAAGGGTTTTTAGTCCTGATAAAAAAATGTATAAAATAAAATATAATTATCAATTTGATATACTCACAACTTTAAAAAATTTTAAAGAGTGCACACAAATGAAAACATAACAAAAAGATAAATATCAATATAAAGAACTCAAATACCTGCTGAGGTCCACAATATATTTTCACGCGACCAATATGACAAGGAGCATCATTATCAGAATCAGTATCAACCTCTTCAGCTACAAATTGTTTTTTACTTTTAACTTTCATACCTTATTCTTCTTATTCTTGCACAAAAATAATAACATAATAAATTAGATGTCAAATAAATTGCTAATCGTGCATCTTCTATCATTACATCAAAACAATAACTCAGAAAAAGATTATCAAAGACTTATAAACAAAAAATCAACAAAACTCAGAAAAAAGATTATCAAAAGACTAACAACAAAAAATCAACAAAACTCAGATAAAGATTATCAAACTACATAGCAAAAGCATTATCAACGACTTATCACCAAAATATCAATAAAATGTATAAGCTGAAATGTAAATCAACTCCTACCAAAAAAAATATCATCATTAAGAAAAATAAAAAATACATATATATAGTAATAAAACACATAATAATCATCATAAAAAAAAAATCTCAAAGAAACAAAATTAGCACAAATTTAAAACTAAACTCTAAATCACATAATAACAAATAAAACATCATCATTAAATCAAATCAAAACGAAAACGAAAATTACAAAAAAATAAAAATAAAAACCACATAAAAAGCATCATAAAATCAAAAAATAACAACCTCAGATTGCAGTTGTTTCAGAGTTACACTACCACTTTTTTCGGCTTCAACATTTGCTGATTTATTCACAGCTCTAACTGCAGTGCTCGAAAACTAGCACTTTTCCCCAATTTTTTATTTACTTCTTTATTTGGACTATTACTGCTTTTTTTATCCGATATCACAACTTTTTTCTTAATAACTTTCTATATCTTAGGTTCAACATACGTACTTCCCTTACGAACCTTATATTATTCCGAATTTGATCTTGTCTTCACCATTTCGAACTGAATAAACAATAGAAAATGTTATAATCAAACTTCATGCATCAAATAAATTAAAAAATAAATAAATCTAAAAATAAAACTATAGAACTTACCGATGTTAATGAGAAATCCATCACTTAAACCTAAAAACAGCTTCAAAGAAAAAACAAAGTAAATCTAGAGTTTTATATCAAAAGAACATATTGAATCACTAAAATAATTTTTTGATTTAGATGATTAAACAATATTTTATTGTAATTAGATTAAAGAATTGAAGAAGAAGAGTTAGAGAGCTGAAAGAAGATAGAGAAGATAGTATACTCTTTGAATCCAAAAAAAATGACATGTGTAACCTATTAAACTCAATTTGAAGAAACACGTGTAACGTATTTCACTCCATTTGAATAAACATGTGTCACGTTCACATTAATCTGGCATTTTTGAAAACATATTTTAAAATTTGGCATTCATAAAACATAAATAACACGTTATGCATTTTTGCAATTAAAAACGCTTTATTGACATTTCGTGTAATTTCCTCTTTTATTTATCCATATTTGAGATGGATTTGAGCCTTTTTAGTATGTTTATTTTTCTGGTCTAATTTGGGTGCGGGATTAGCATTAGAAACCCTAATTCGTTTTAGTATTTTATGTTTTAAAACCTTATTTAAAGAGTTGCCTCATACAAACATTCGACAGAATGATTAATATTATTGTTTTGAGAGTCTTCTTCACTTTGTGAGATTTTCTTCTTTGGTTCTTTATTTAGAATTGATTTGATCTTATCAAAGCAATTTGTGGCGATCTCCCTTTTATAACTTTCGTTCTAGTTAGCAGGTCATAGCTAAGGTGGGGTTTTGCTTGATTGATTGAAGATCCAGGATTTGATTCATTAAAAATTCGGTTCTTACACCAAGGGTCGTATTGGGAAAAGTAAAACTCATCTAAGGCTTCTTGGTTTCATATAAATCGAAAGAAGATTCTGAATTATAACCATAATTTCCATGGATGAACCCTAGAGCGGTTGAGCAATCACAAATAGAAAATTGTCTCAACTAGGTGCGGTCAAATTGACGACCACTATCTATACATATCCACACACGAATGAATTTTATGCTAAAATGTTATGTGCTAGTACTTACGAATTTTTCACAAAAATTTGATTTTTTCTCTTTTTGTGCAACTATTAGATTTTGCCAAAATAAAAGAGACCAATTAATTTGTTAGGATTTTCTTAAAACATACTTTATTTATAAAGAGCTAAAAGATCGAATCCTAATCATAGTAGGACTCTTCTATTCAACAAAAATAAAGAATCCAAATCGAATTTGAATTCTATGTTTTATCTAACTCAAATTCAAATTTAAATTAAAATCCTAAACAATTCAGGAGATATTTAATAATGCGACTCTTAACAGTACCTGATGTAAGAACCAAATTTTCTAATGAATCAAATCCCAAGGATCGTCAATAAATCAAGTATAGTATAACCAACTGTTAGCGCTCTGCCCAAGATCGTAATAGATCGAGAATCGAAATACGGAACGAGATATGAATCTCGCTAACTCGACTCTCAACCATAGGAAACAGACAGTGCAATTTGCTGTTGGTATCATTGAGAAGAGCTCTGAGGCCATATATATGTGAAAATGAAAATGGAACTCTCGAAGAGATGTGGAGTCGTCAACCAATTTACTAACCGAAAAATGGTGCGTTGGTCAGGCCCTCGGAGGACGCCCCCACACCTTTCGAGAGATTCTAAGTCCCGAATATTCACCTCGAATATACACACCACTTGTCTAAAGATTCCTACGACGAGGTGTAGCCACAAAAGAACCTAGATAGCATACATCTAACACATAAGACAAATATTGACCCAAAAGGCCCAAAGCGATAAGCATGTGAATATACAAAGAAAATAAGTAAACACGTGAAGAAGGGGAAGGAGAGATAGCTGGGAATATACAATCTTTATACATAACAAAAATTACTCATATGAACATACAAAGTCACAGAAATCATAAATTTACCTAAAACATGTCCAAATCTCATAAAAACAACAACTTTATCATACATTTAATCAATCATACTCAACCTAACTAGTTATTACAGAAACATTCATATTTAAACATATTTAACTTAAAATTCCAAAAGCTATATATGTACGTATTTCACAACCAAATTTCTATATATTCATATTTAAACATATTTAACTTAAAATTCCAAAAGCTATATATGTACGTATTTCACAACCAAATTTCATATAGGAATAGATTTAGTCATTTTAAGGACAAAGAAGCAGGCACGGATCTCAATTGGATAATACGAGGTCCATTCAGATTTAAATAGAAGGTACAGATCTCGATTTAGATCCGTTCGAGATCAAAATTTCTAGATCATACACGTATCAAAACAGAAACCTAAATATGCAAAAATAATGTGAATATGTTGAACGGACAGTGTGAATCCTCAAATCACAATTTGTTTGTGATGTGGTTCTTGAGTTAAAGAAAAAAAACTACCTATAGAATGCTTGAAAGGGATGATTCCTTGCTCCTACTACTTACTGATGTATTGTTTTACTAATTTAAATAAAGAAAATGGTGTTGAAAAGAGGTTAGAAAGATGAAATTTGGTGTAAAAGTAAGTATGAAACACAAGTCTATGTTTTTGTGTTCTTAACTTTCTTCATTTTTTATGTGTTTTAATCTTATTTTCTGGTGTATTTTTGCATTGTTTTTGTTTGAGTTGAGAGAAACGATTGTAGAAAATGGGTTGGTTATGTTAAAAGTCAACTTTTCTTACCTTAAAATGATCAGCATGGCTGTTTTGGAGCTGCTAGAGGCTTACGTCCCGTCACTTTCACCATCCTTCTAGTATGGGCTGTTCACGTGAAGGTACAGACGAAGTGGGATCTGTGCGGATCTCATTTGGTCCGTACAGATCAAATAGATCCTTCCGGAATAAATTTGATTCGTGAGGAGCAAATTTTTTCCGTGTGGATCCTGTGGGTTATAATTTGTCCTTTTCTTCTCTATTTAGACTTGGGGTGGATGGAATAGAGCGGGATAATAGAAGTTTGGACCCTCTCCTATCGAGCATTCTTAGATAGTATGATTCTTTAACCAACAATGAAGCACAATTTGTTTATTTTCATCATCAGGTTCTTCACTCGTCTGCCCCTAATTCTAAGGTGCAGTTTTAAGGGTTAACAGTTTACCCCCCAAATTTGAGAAAATCTTTATGATGCGAGTCATGGATGATTTTCTTAAATTTGCGACTGTTAACAAATTTGCATGAAATGATAAGGAAGCCATACCTGGCTCATTGCCTCTGGGGTCTTGCAGGTTATGCTGATTTGATAATAAAGCCTCTTGGGACTTACAAGTTGTTGTTTCGATAACAAGGCCTCTTGGGACTTACATGTTGTGTTTGAACTGAGAACAAGGCCTCTTGGGACTTAGATGTTGTGTTTGAACTGAGAATAAGGCCTCATGGGACTTACATGTTTTTTTTAAACTGAGAACAAGGCCTCTTAGGACTTATATGTTGTGTTTGAATAGAGAACAAGGCCTCTTGGAACTTACATGTTGTGTTGATTTGATAACAAGGCCACTTAAGACTTACATTTTGTTGAGAGATGATGACAAAGCCGTCTATGGACTTACAAGTCGTGTTCATTATAAGCTGCATAGTCATAAGAAAAAGATACCTCCCGGAGGTCATAATTGACCTTTGAAAGTGATTAAAATAAAATTTGAAAGTAAAAACATTGATTTAGCTACATACCTGTGCTCCATTGAAGTATGGATCGTTCCGGGCAAGAAGGAGATAGGGACGAACCAAAAATCAGGGGGACAGATCAAATTTGATCCGTACGGCTTAAATTTATGTCGTCTGGATCTCATTGTTATCATATAAATGGGCGATTAGCCATTCTTAGTTGTAGTTCGACTAAACCTCAAAAACACAAAAAGTTTCTATCTTTGGTTAAAATAATTCAGCCTTCTCCATTTTTTCATCAAAAATTTTGATTCTTACACCAAATCAAAGCTAAAAACATGTTAAACACATTTTTAACTCCAATTTCTTTGATCTTTCACCGATTTTTTTGATTTTTCCAATATTAAAATGGAGCCAATTGATGCCTACCCTCTTCTAGTGGTTCCATATAATCCTCCCGCTCCTCAAATCACTTGGGAGTATATTAGAACGAAATATAGGCTAAGTATAGCTCATCGTCTCCCGAACCCGGGCACTCATTAAAAAATTTTGGGGATTCAACATGGTGCGGAGATTCTGGCTTTCGTTAGAGGTTCTTGTCATGCCTCATGGGATCCTAGGGATTAGGTAAGTGTTTAATTTCATAAATTTTGGTTTAATTTTTTGAATTGAATATTTTTAGGGTTAGGGTTTGAAATTGGGATTTTGGGTAAATTAGGTGTTTAATTGTTGAAATTAGTTTGTTTGCATGTTTAATTAAGTGTGAATGACATAGAAGCTTGGTTGTTTGATTGAAATTGTTGCTGGAATGTGGCTTTCGTGTTAATGTTGCTACTGCTGCTCGAGCGTCTATTCCCGGAATTTCCAAAAAAATATGAGCGCCTTCCAGATCAAAATAGATCCGTACGGCTTAGATGAAGTTCGTATGGACCTTGTCTGATATGTAAAGATCTTGTTTTGCTCTATTGACGCCTGAAACAACTTTTGATCCCTAGTTTCTCTTTCCATTTCAGGTGAACAATGATTTAAAGGCGTGCAAAAATTTCAAAGGCTTGTATGAGGTGTTTATTAAGCTTCCGCGTGATGTTAGGTTGGCGATTGCTGAAGCCGGGTTTGAGCATTTGATACTCATCACCGAGAATAAGAAAAACTACAGGGGTAACCCAAATGTCATAGCTGCGCTTCTCCAGAGGTGGAGTGATACCACTAACTCCTTTCATTTACCCACTATAGAGTACGAAATTCGTCCCTTGGATTTTGCTGCTATTACCAGCTTGCGGTGTGTTAGAGAACCCATTTTGATAGATTTCTCGATTAGGCACAAGTCGGAGACCCAATACAAGGTACCTAAGGGCTTGCTGAAAGAACTCTTGGGCTACGAGTTCCAGATGCGCAGTGAAGGGCATCTCCATCGCATCGAGCTTCGTGGGTGGCTCGAGACTCAGGGAGAGCCCCGTGATATGATCCAAACATATCAAATGGTCCGCACTTTCCTCTTATATCTCTTCGATTCCCTGCTGTTTGTTGATACGGAGAACAACACTAGTTTGGACATTTTGCCTGCACTGGTGGATGTCCCAGGATTGCCCAGTATGATTGGGGCAGCGCAGGTTTAGCCATCCTTTAACATGGTTTGGGAAAGGCATTGAGGGAAAAGAATCAGACCAACTGTGGTTTTATTGCTGCTATAGAGGTACCTGTCTGATTTCCACATATACACACAAAATTGGTTAGCCTTAAAAATTTATTTGTTATGATAGATATGCTTACCTGGCTTTGTCTTTGCAGGTGTGGGCCTGCAAATTTGGGATCGTGGACCATTCCACTATCTTGAGGGCTGATTGCACCGGGTTCCCCCATTTATACAAGTGGGTGGGGACCTATAGGCATCAAGTGGGTCCTTAGGTAAAATCCGAAGGGCACTTAACTCTTTCAGCACCGGCCGAGTGAGTATCTTACTCCTGATTATTATTGGTTCTAGAATTGATGATTTACACCTCATATACCCCGAACTGAATATGAGTGAATGGAATTTGAACGTTTACAGCTTGAGCCTGAGTCTTGGGGTGATAGGAGACTATAGTCTCCTGAGATGCGGGCTTTAAAGGATCACACTTATACCCGGAACTTGATGGTTGCTCCTATAAGCCACCAGTACTACCTGGGTGAGCGTCTGTATGGTTTTGAGTCTCCCATCTACTTGAGACGAGTCCCAGTCAGCCCTTCTCTCGATGTGTTGTGGCCATATCATACCACACCTACTCGTGCTCTCATCGATGGCACCCCAGCTCACACTTTACTGTATGGAGAGGGATATTCTTACGAAACCCATCTAGCCTTATTCCTTTCATCAATGTCCCTTAGGAGTATAGGATCTCCATTGGTGATGCGGTGAGTATGGTTTCATCATTTACTGTATCCTTGCTTATACTATCTATTTGTGATTGATAGAGTTTGTTTTATTCCTTGTAGGAGCTCGACATAGAGCAGTCGGAGAGCGAAGGTGACAATGACGATGATGATGATGATGACACCGGTCATGATCATTTGGGCTTCCAAGTTAGTAGTGGGAGACCTAAGAGAGCCAGAGGATCCTCTTCTCATGTGGAGTAGAGGTCACGCCGTAGAGGTAGCGGTAGTGGAGG
>CANXYA011057684.1:0-10183 GCA_948193465.1 Acalypha hispida
TGAATTCAAAAAGCCTTTAAGAAGTATCACAACAGGAGTAATACATGCTAGTCATTTTATCTTTAAACTTGAATAGGTTTACGTGTGTGCATCATTTTAATTTCCTTTCTCTTTTACAGAATAATATAGATCAGTGATCGAAAAGTGAAAGGCATCAACAGCATACATTTTCATATAAGACAAACCCACATGCAAAGTAGGAAAAGTCATAATAAGACAGTCACATGGTTAAACCTGTTGGTTAATTGGAGCTCCACCATAAGCAACAACCACTTTGACACCAGTTTGATATGAAAATTTTTTAGCTTCATCATGTATCTGCATCCAAAATGGATTGAAACAGAATTCAGAAAGACTAGCCTTAACAGGAGTGGAAAATTTTAGAAAGCACAGGAAATAGCTTCTATCTCAATCATACCTGACATGAGAGTTCTCTTGTAGGAGAGAGAATAAGAGCTAGCGGGTATACAGTTCTCGGTCCACGTGGCCTCTGCACAAACTGCTCCCTCATAATTCCGCTAATAATTGGAAAACAGAAAGCAGCTGTCTTCCCTGACCCGGTCTGAGCACAAGCCATTAAGTCCCGCCCCGCAAGTATAATTGGGATTGCATTACGTTGAACTGGAGTTGGTTTCACATATCTGCACCTCCGTATATTCTGATTCACTAACTCACCCAAGTCTATCTCTGCAAAGGTGTTGGCGGGTGACGGCACATTATCACCACTCGTCTCTACTTTAATATCCTCATAAGCATCAAAATTAATCCCAGTATTTTCTTGATCTGCAAAAGCACCCTCCACATCACCATCATTATCACCAAATGGATTTACCTCACGTTCTCTCCGGTCCCAACCACCGCTTCTATTATTCCAACCCCCACCACCACCACCCATTCTACCACCAGAACCAGAACCTGGTCGTCCAAAATCTTGCCTAGGACCATTATTCCAACGAGAACCAGCACCAGGAGCCCCATAGCCTACACGATCATTAGCGGATGATGGAACAGCAGGGGGAGGAGCAACAGGCACATCAGTACGATTTCGAAGATGTGGTGGAACATATGTAGGTCGAGAAGGACGATTATTAGCAGAAGTTGGGGCTGCACTCTCAGATGCAGAGTCAGCCACAGAATCAGCCCATGAAGTTCTCATAATCATTTCAATCAGATATTTTATTTACCTCCACAGTCACAAAACCTATTCTTCTTTGATCCAATACAATCCAACAACAGAAGTTACAAAAAAAATTTAAAAACTACAAATATGTGCTAGTCAAAATCTTTTCTAAACAAAGTCAAACTGTTAATTTGTCACATAAATTTCTCATAACAATACCTGCAAAATCACAACAAAAGCAAGAACAAATAAGAAATCAAACATAAAAAAAACAAAGTACAGATAATGACATTATTAAATCATACAATGCAGCTAAATTTACCAGAAAACAAATACAAAAAAAAGTAATCTTTCCAAAAATATTCAAAACTAACAAAAAAATACACAAAAATTAATTAAAAAACAGAATTAAGCTTAATATACAAAGTTAGTTGCAAAAAAAGAGAAACAAAATTGCTAAAATAATAAGATAATATCCAAACAAAAAATACAATCACATGCAAATTCTTTACTAAAAAATAAAATTCAAAACAAAAAAAAGAAATAAAAAATAAGATCTTAAAAAACGCAAGCAAAGAGATTAAAATTCAACTAATCAAAATGAGAATCTTACAGTTTAATTAAATTTTCTTCAACAGGAAAAAAAAGAAAATGGGAAAATTTGAATTAAAGAAGTACTTCAAAAAAAAGATAGAAAAAAAAGGCGAAAAAATAGATAGAAAGATAAACATGTGATTTTGGTGTAAAAATCTGAAAATACGAAACTTAACTTTTAGTTTATTTTTTTCAAGTAATAAAATTTTTAGATCAGACACCAACCTGAAATATCGCTTTTTTCTCTCTATATTTTTTCTAACAATTGCTTGGCTTGCTTATAACCAAAGAGAGAGAATATGATATTCGAATTTTTTTAAAAAACTTAAGATATTTGTGTTTTTGGTTTAAAGAAAAGGTTCAATTATACCCATGAAGTTATATTAAAGGATCAAATAAGTAAACAAATTTCAAAGAGGTTGTGTTTTTCATTTCATTCATGTATTTTACTTTTTATTTTATACGTATAACCTTTTTCCTATAAAAAAAAAGGTAATTTCACGTAAAAAAAAATTTAAAATTGAAAAGCCATACTTATTTTATAATGGTTTCTTTTTCCAAAAGATAAGTAAACAAACATAGCAAAATAACTCGATGTTTAAACATGGAAAATCATTTAGAAAAAACCCGAATTATTATATAATAATTTTAAAGGACTTTTATATAAAACTCGAATTATTATATAATAATTTTAAAGGACTTTTATATAGCACGTAGGACAGCCAAACATATAGGGGTGTAAACGAGCGAGTTAAGTCAAAATTTGAGATGTTCAAACTCTACTCGTTTAATAATTGAGTTTAAAATTTGTGTTCAAACTCGACTTGTTTATATATGAGTTGAGGTAGAGTTGAGCACCACGATGCTCGTTTATGTTCACAAGTTTTAATCGAGTTTCATCCATTTAAATTTTTTATTCAAAAATATCAATAAATAATATTTTGTCTCAACAAATATTATAAAATATAAATAAAACGTATGGCATTTTAAAAATTCTCATTTAAATATATATAAATTTAATAAAAATTTAATAAATACGTTCACAAACCTTATAAATAAGCATGTTCACGAATGTAAATGAGTTAAGCACTCAACTTTTGTATTTAAACTCTACTCATTTATAACTGAGTCGAGTTCGAGTCAAACTCGAATTGAGCCGAGCAGTTCCACCGAATTGCTCACGAACGGCTCGACTCATTTTCAACCACATGCAGACATACCTTGTAAGAGAAAAGAGCTAATGCATGACTTATAAAAAGAACTTGAATGAATACCACCAATATAGTTGTCAACTCTTTGATATCTCAAAAAAATTGGAAATAGTCTCAATATTCTAATATAGCAAAATCAATTTTCAGAGAGCAGTGCAAACAACAATGGAACTTCTTTCAAATGATATGACCAATAATATCAAGCTTGAACACAAGTTTAACAACATGAAAAAACCTTTCTCTTGTATTAATTTGTTTTAAAATGCAATTTATAAGTTTATTTATTAAAATATTAAAATTTGACTTAAATATTCCTTCCTTATAAATTTATGGACCTTTTAGACCTTGTCAATTGATTCATAGATTGCACTTTTTTCTTTTCAAGTTACTTTTGTAACATTTCTCGACTACTTGAGTTTGTATTGCTTATAAAATTATAAATGTATTTAGAGCAAAAATATCTAATAACAAAAAAGTAAGTAAAAGGCGCATGCCTATAAGTTTTTCAAGCCATCCATTTATGTGTTCTCTAACAAATCCAGATATTTCTTTCTTTATTGTTTTTACTTTTTTTTTTAATCAAGTTTTTACCAATTGAAGATTGCAAATTGTTTTTAGCACTTTAATTCTAAAACTATAAGAATTTTGTATGGAGTATGTTCGAGCTGTACAACAAGTACAAGTATCGTCTCACAGGGATTGTGTGATTAAACACCAATATAATTTAAGTTTATAGTTTAGAGTAAATAATAACCTGTTTTGAAACTGAATTTAAATAACATAAACAAGTAAGCATGCAAATGAAACCAACAACAATCAATCAATTAATAAAGGTTCTCAATTTTTAGTTAATCAATCAATCTAACAAGTAAAATTAACTTAAATCAATAGAAGGAAATCATTAGAGACCAACCATTAACATAATCCATTACATTAACAATCCAATTACCAATTCAATCAAGTTTATAGTTCATGATTCCAAAAACATTAAAACCCAACAATTTGAATAGTAACTAAATCAATCATGCATAATTGAATACATTTAACCCGAACAAGGCATTAAATAATAAACAATACATAAGATTAACTATTAAGTTATCATTAAGAACATCCAAAACTTACAATTACTGGCCAAGACTAACCCACTTGAACAACTACTCATAAGTCCGCAAAATTGAGTGGCTACCAACCTACACAGCTCACCACGATCTTGTGATTAATTGGCCAAGTTGACACAAACATTAAGCTCAATGAAAGATATATAAATTATTTGATTGAAAAGAGAACTGAAATTTATTAAAAGAACTTCATAGTTGTGGGCTAATCCCTAATGGAAAAGGATTTAGCCACTCATATTGTTGCTAAACTAATTTTCCTAACAATTGAAAATAAGAAAGTCATAATCGTGATTCAAGATGAATCTCGATTGTGTTACAGAAAATAAAATGGAAAAACTATGTAATAGAACTATTCTCTAAACCAAATATGACCTAAGATATGATATGGTATATCTCAAATGATAAAACAAGAGTTCTATTTATAATAGCAAAGTAAAATCTTTCAGCTTTGATTCTTCTTTTTGTCTTTTAAATTCGTACTTGATTTTTCTCTGATATTTTGTTCTTTAAATCTTTCAAAATTGAATTCCAAATTCCAAGAATCTTGTAGCTCTTTGACTCAACTTTCCAATGCAATTTGAATCACTTAATTTGGGCTTCATATGAGAAAGTTAGGCCTACAATACCAAAACACGTCACAAGATCAAATTTCAGGATATCTTCATCAAAAGCTACTGGAGCCTTATACCGGTCATTGTAGTGGCCGCTACAAGCCCCGATGAGGCCGCTATAATGCCTGAAAATGGTTTCTGAACTTCACTTGGGGTGCATTTTCAATCATTGTAGCGACCGCTATGACTCCTGATGAGGTCGCTACGATGCATTTTGGTCTTAATTTAGCTTCTAATCTTCTCAACTCTTTAAGCATCGAACATAGCTATGATTCTACACCAAAAATAATTCGTTTTGTGGCATCTTTAAGCTTTGATTAATATGAATTTACTTTCTCTATTATTCCACATCATTTGAAGACATTTTCCTCCAATTTAAGCATAAATTCATACAAATTCAATTATTTCATTCCTGCAACATCAAAACACAACCAAGTGCATTATAGTGGTAAAATATGCAATAAACACTAAATTATAAGCCAAAATATGGACTCAACATGCACAATAAACCACCTAAAAAGGTATATAATTTTGGCTTCTAAAAATCCCCACACTTGAATTGTTGTTTGTCCTCAAGTAACTTAACCAAAGAAAAACACTTGGAAAGATATTGCCAAAGTTTTAAAACCAAAATAATAATAATTACTTATAATCTTACTATGTAAAAGAAAAATGAAAAATAGAATTAAGAAACAATCAATTAAGCCAACCAATTATCCTACTAAAGAGTTTACCATAAGCACAACCACTAGACATTTGATGGAATGGAATTAACACTCCTCATAAGATATCGCTCAATTTACTCGGTGTTTAAGGGCATTTATAAGAAAAATCACTCAATCACGGATATAAATATGATCTTGTCATATGCTTGCAAAGGAATCAAATCTCCACCACTTAATATGAACCAAAACAACAATCAAGAGGTCTTTTCTTGAGTTATAATATGGCTAAGATAAGGGTATGATAAAGGTTATTTAAGAAATTAAATAATTCTTGAAATAAAGCTTTTAAAACCAAAAATTATGGAAATTTAATAAAACTACTACTAACTTTAAAATTACTATCCCAATATGAACAATTGAGATAGCAAATTCTATACTCCTACTAAAGATGTTTATTCAAATACTTAATCAATTATCACTTAAGAGTTAATATAACAACTCTTTTATTAGTTACTACTTAACTATTTATTTTTTTCTTTTTGTAACACAACAACACTCTTTAATTTAGTGTAATTATATTCTTTTTCCTTTTCTTTTTTTTCTTCCTTTTTCTTTTCTTTTTTTTATATACTAAATATATAATCCACTACATAATATTTCTACTAAATTTCCATCAATCAAAACACAACTTTGTACCAAGAATTTGGGATGTTTAAAGTGGGTAATATGAATAAAGGAAATAGGTATAAATTGTGGTTAATCAAGAAAAAGGCTTTTGACTAGAAATTGTTTACTCCTAAGGGATAAAAAGGTAGGCTTTTTAGTATGTATTATGAAGAATTGTTTCAACTAAATTGCCTCAATCATTTTGCCAATTTGCTTCATTAATATGATCGCGAAACGTATTCACTAAATAAGTTCTAAAAGAATCAACTACTTATTCCGGACACACATCAAGAAAATAAGAGCTACGTGATGAGTGCTCTTTTAGACTTTTTAAGAATTCCTTACCGAAAAATAAAGGTTTTTGCATTGATCCATACATGTGCCTAAAGATTCACTTTACGTATTCTTACTTTCGTATGAAAATGGTTAACTAAACTAATTGTTGAAATATTCTTATTATGATATTAATATTCTACTTATAACTTTGAAAATATTTTATTTACTATGTTAAAATAATTAATCTTATTATCTATATTAATGGCAATTTCTTCATCACGTTTTAACTTAATTAAGCTAAATAGAGACAACACATCAATTTTGAGTATAAATTAATAATCAAGCAAAAGAAATTTTTGAAAATTTAACAACCAAAAATCAAAGCATATATGCTACCCTCCACACTTAAACTCAACATAGACCTCATTGTTGCAAAACGTAAAATTAAAAGAGAAACTTCCTTTAATCGCGTTGATCTAATTCCAATTTGCAAAAATTTTGACGAAGCCATATGTTATTTCACTGTAAGCATAAGAAAATATAAAAGCACAAGCATATATGAAAAGAAAAAATACTTCACTACCAACATATTGTACTTAATAGTTCTACAATTACGGAAAATGAAAAATAAAATATGAAAAATAAAAATAAAAGAAACAAACTCCATGAGAAAAGTGAGGAAGCATGTAACTCGTCGTCTGACTCTTGATCTTGTTGCATTTGGCGTTCGTACATCTTCTTAATATATTCCCGCATTTGAGCGTTCTCCTCACGCTCTTTGGCTAGGTCGGTTTTGAGCTCATCAACTTTTGCCTCCAAGTAAACCATCCTCTTGAGAAATCTCATCACCACACTTGATTTCTTCTTCTCTTGGGCTGTGGTGTGGTTCCCAAAGTCGATGCTCCTTGAGTGCACTCTTGGTGCTCACGTCGGCTTTCTTCCATGGCTTGCCTTAAGTCAACATCCTCCTCTTCTTCATCCTCATCATCATCGGATCCAAATCCCAGCCCTTGATTATCATCATCATCATCCTCATCATCTTCCTCGTCATCCTCATCATCCTTATCATCCCGTCTCTCCTTCTCATTCTTCCAAAACCATTCACCCCTACGCAACTCGAGAGACAATCTCCTCAAGTTATCCTCATCACAAATGCCATTACGTCCCTTGAGGAGAAACGGTTGCCCTTCCAATTAAATCTTCTTATACGAAAGGATATGAGAGATTAAAAGTGGAAAAACATAACAACGTTGCCTAGTAGTGTTATTGGCTATCTCATGCATCTCATGAATGATGATTTTAAAGATGTTGCACATGGTGCGAAAAAGACTATCATGATGCATCATATCTAATGCAAAAATATCGCATGTACGATATATGTTTTTACCACTAGCATGATGAGGAAAAACATTGGAAGAAAGGAAATAAAGGATTACCCGATCTTCAAATCTAAACAATGAAGTTGACTTCCTTTGAATTCAAGGTTGAAATTCCGATAAGCTACTTGAATACTCCAATCGGTATCCCTTAATGTATTTTGAAAGAATCTAGGCCAATGATTTGCTGGAGTTGGCACATCCAAAAGAGTCGTTAAATACAAAGGAGATACGATGATCTTCGTTCCTCACACTCTTGTCTTGATGAGGTCAACTTTCACCTTATCCTTGTTTTCTATATGAGCATAAAATTCTTCGACTAAATCGGGATAATAGCGATCCCAATTCTCACCTAAAGAAAGCATTTTTGCCCGACTAACATTAGCAAAAAGAGGTGCCAACTTACATTGTGAGATGATTCGTGGATTGAAAAACTTATCAACCACGAATTGGCATTGTTTTGCCCTTGCAACCAGCGTTCATTCTCCCTAGTGGATAACTTAGAAGAGCTTCCTTGCTCTAACTGCTTTCCCTTGCCTTTTCCCGTATTCTTTGCCTTTGGCTTTAATGGAGCCTTAACTTTTTGTTGACATGAAGATGGTTTTGATGTATTTTTCTGCTGCACTACGAATTTTCTTCCCATCTACAATTGGAAAAACATGAAAATGTTCATTCAAAAAATTCAACAACATCATTTACTCATACCAAAATGACAATAACACTTCATCGTAACCAAGATTGCTCCATATTGATCATTCATGCAATCCAACAATTTCATATAATCAACCATGAAACAATCTCTTCTAAAACCATATACATGTTATACAATTATCACAAATCATAATTCATTAACCAACTCAATCCTAATTATCCTATCAACATGAAATTCGTACTAGGCATGCATATTAAAATTTTGAATTTTAATTGCTAAATATAGCACAATAATGATGAAATTGACAATAGAATTGAGTTAAGTATACTTACCTTGATTGTTTTGAATCAAAATTGGATCAAATAACACAATAAAAGTGAAAATCACAAACCCTAACTCAAAACAAAGAACAAGAGATTGAAGTTCAAACTTGAGTTTTCCAAACAAATTAATAGTTTAAAAGTGTTTAAAAAGATGTAGGGAACAATTTAAACCAATTAATTTGAAGTGGATAGGTTGATTTTGATGAATTAGATTGTGAAATATAATTTTGCTTTTAGAGAGAGAAACAAAATAAAAGAGAATTTTGAGAAAAATGGGAAAAACAAGCAAAGTATGCAGGAAATAGGGTCGTAGCGACCGCTAGCGGCCTGGACGAGGATCGTAGTGGCCACTACGACCACCGCTACAACGTCCAAAATTTTTTGGTTCGTTGTAACGAGCATCTTAGGGAATTGTAGCGGTCTCTACAATCCCTTAAGCCTAGATACACTATTTTTTGTGATTTTTGAATAATTTGAATATGTAAAACCTAAGAAAAACATAAAATATGAATGAAAACAATTAAAATGCATTTCAAAACATATGGTAAATGTAATGAACATATAAAAATGCAAACACACATACATATGAATGAAAGTTTTAACAAAATTACACATCCCAACACTTAATGTAAAGAGTATAATTAAATTAAAAATGCAATAACAAACTTATAAAAACAAAGACATAAATACCAATTATGAACACAAGAGAAACATGCATCTTATTAAATGAAAATTAATCAAAACAAACATGAAATTAATAATTAAAACTTAAACTAAAGCTAACTTAACCAAAGAAACTATCCTCAAATAAAAGAATTAAACTAACAAATGATGCCTAACAACTATCTAAATTCTTCAAACTAAACATTCATTCCTTGGACAACTTCGGTTGCGGAAACAAAAATCCAAAACGAGATGGCTTAGCAACCGACTCTTCATCTTTTGTCTTCTCTTCTTCTTCCTCTTCATCCATGGAAGGGTCTGATTCAAACTCGTCTTCTTCCTTCTTAATATCATTCTTTTTATCTTTTTCAGGAGAAGTGAGATAAATCACTTCCATGGCTTTGTCCAAATCATCTTTGATAACAACCACACTCTTCTTTGAGGGAGAAGTGAGGTTGACAATCTTAACAACTTTCTTAGCTTCCTTTATGGATTATTTTGCAACTTCTTTTTCCTTCTTCTTTCTCTTTTCCTTATCCGTGCTCCATCCTAGTGAAGCACATAATTCTTACACTCGAGTATAGCTTTCTTGATTTGCACTTAATCGTGCTCGAGATGTTATCTTAACAAAGTCCTTCATATGCTCAGCTGGGAAATTAAAACTTGTTATCCTTGCTACGAAGTGAGTTTCCTCTACAGCGATTTCTTCTAATGTAAGAGCTAGAAACTTGTTATATGGATAGGCATGATAATGAGCTAAAACATCTAAAAATTAAGTTGGATTATCCACGTTCACATCCGAAGAGCGTGGTAGACCTTGAGGTAATTTCCATTCAGCTTGTTGAGGTGAGAGATTACGAGTTAAGAATTGATTAGATGGTGATAACGGTGATGAATGGGCTGAAGAT
>CANXYA011070524.1:0-10994 GCA_948193465.1 Acalypha hispida
TAAAATATTTATCATATCTTGAGTTGTCTAACTCGGACATTTCTAGTACTCTTCCCATTTGGTTTGGAGATTTTTCTTCGAAACTTTATCAGTTTAATTTGTCTCATAATCAAATGCATGGAAGCATTCCATATTTGTCAATAGATGATTCTGATTACTCATTGATCGACTTGAGTTCGAATTCTTTTGAGGGTCCGATGCCATTAATCTCTGCCAATCCTTTTGGTCTAGATCTTTCCAACAATTCATTTTCTGGGTCAATATCTAGCTTTCTATGCAACCAGACGAGAAGTATAGAAGTTCTTAAACTTGGAGAAAATCTTTTTACCGGAGAGATATCAGATTGCTGGATGAATTGGAGTTATATGTCTGTGATTAGATTAAGCAACAACCGTTTCAGCGGGAACATTCCCAAGTCCATTGGATATTTATGTGGAGATCGTTATTTTTCCCTCAGCATATTGAATCTTCGAAACAACAGTCTTTCTGGTGAAATACCAGATTCACTTAAAAATTGCACAGGGCTGAGAGTACTTGACTTGAGTAGCAATGAACTCGGTGGAAAGGTTCCAACTTGGATATGGCAACTTCAACTGACAAGTGTTCTCAATCTTCGCGGAAATGAGTTTCTTGGAGGCATACCTAAGGAGATCTGCAGCATGAATAACTTGCAGATCTTGGACTTTGCAGAGAACAATCTCAATGGTACCATACCGAGATGTCTTAACAATTTGACTGAAATGTTAAGTGGAACAAGTTATGTGGATTACGGGACTATTTCTTCGGCTTATGGTCCTACATTGAGTTTTACCGAGAGTTCTTCAATTGTCAGAAATGGAAGAACATATGAATACCGCACGATTCTCAACTATGTGAGGAGTCTAGACCTTTCAAAAAACAAATTATCTGGAGAGATTCCTGAAGAAATCACAAGTCTTGAATCATTGCAGGCTCTGAATTTGTCACATAATCTCTTGGTTGGGAGAATTCCCAAGAATATTGGTGCAATGACGAAAATAGAATCACTCGATCTTTCTCAAAACAGATTGTCAGGTGAAATTCCTAACAGCCTTGCGAGACTGACGTTTCTGAGTAATTTGAATTTGTCAAGCAACAATCTGTCAGGAATAATTCCTTCGAGCACACAATTACAAAGTCTAGATCCATCCAGTTTTGGTGGTAACAATCTCTGTGGGCCTTTACTCACTCATAAATGCGGCAGAGACGATACAGAGCCAGACATTGAGAAAGGAGCAGTAGAAGATGATGAGAATGGAGATGGAGATGGAATAGTAGATTGGTTTTCGTTTTATGTCAGCATGTTGCCAGGATTTGTGATTGGTTTTTGGGCAGTAGTGGGTAGTCTGTTATATAACAGAAAATGGAGGAATTTCTACTTCAAATAATGTTATCTGATTCAGAATGTAGTTAAAAGGCAGAGTATGTGATAAAAGTTTCAAGTTCATATTGTTGTAGTCGATTTGGTAGAGTTACAATATTTGTTGAGAGTGATTTTGTGCTTTCTAATTTGACAGACAATAAGCGAAAGCACACAAGGAAATGAAAGTAATTAATTCTCAAAAATCCATCTTGATCAGTTTGATTAATGAGGTACATTTTAATTTGAAAGATTCAACAACTGGGTGTATAGCCGTTCAACAGACGTTAAAATGGTTTTCACTTATTAGCTAAACCAAATCAACGGTAACAAATTCTTAAAACAAAACAATAAATTAGGACTAGATAATTAATTGGCTTCAATGTTTACAGTTTTCTCATTAACAAAAAAAGTCTTTCTGTCGTTTACACGGGAACAAGTCACGTCAATTGGTTGGTATTGATCTTCGAAGAACTCACAACTTTCAAAAATACAAATGGTGATTTCCTTCCTGGCTAACGTGAAAAAGGATAATTTTGTAAACTCGGGCATTTTTCTGATTGACGTGAATTAGCAAAATCAAATTAATATCATCCCACAGATATTGTTGTTTAATCACTAATATAATGGAAATTTTATAGTTCAGAGTGATTTAAAATTTATTTAGAACAAAATTAAACATAAACAAAAAAGCAAAGTAAATAATAATCAATTAACCAATCAAAGTTTTTCAAGTTCGATAAATCAATCAATACGAATTAAAACTAAAACTGAATTCAATTCTTAAAAACATTAGAGATTAGCCACTATTCCTATTTTATTTAATCATTCATCGAGTTCAACTCAATCCCAATCTACAACTCATGATTTCTAAAACACCAACAATCAATCCAATGACTTATAGCTAAATCAACTATTTAATTTAACCAAAATCTAAGCCGACCAAGGTAATAGATCTAAATTAGCCTAAATAGCTAACTATTCCGCAATCATAACGAGTAACTAGGACTTACAATTACCGACCAAAGCTAATTTGCTTAAGTTATTGTTCATAAATCCGTTAAAATTGTATGGAACCACCCATAACAATCCACCATAATCATATAATTAAGTGGCCAAATTAACACAGCATTAAGCACAATAAACAATATATAAACCAAAATGATTGAAGATGAAAACCTGATTTATTGATCAAAATCCATAGAACTTTGACTAATTCCTAATAAAGATGAGATTAGCCACTCATGATTGTAGTCAACATCAATGAAAACATAAAACTAATGAAAAAAAAAAAGAAACAATCTTCGATTCGAGATGAATCTTGATTGTTTTAGAAAAAAATAAAACATTACTATTACTAAGAGTTTTTGGAGTGCAAAGAATAGTGTAGAGTGATGTAGAGTAGTTTAGAGTACGTAGGGTTTTAACTCTTATATAGAGATAAGAGTACAAACAATCCTCTTTGACTTGAAATCAAACTCTTCCAACTATTCAAATTCGTACTTGATGTTCACAGGATTTTTAGGCTAGCAAGACCTTTAAATTAAATTAAATCTTATCATAATCTTGTAGCCCTTTGAATAAGTTTTCCGGAACATCTTGAATCGCCTAAATCGGACTCCGGATAAGAAAGTTAAGCCCAAATTACCAAAACTTGTTGTGCTGCCCAATGCTGATGCTTCTAGACACAAATCCCATAACAAAACTGACTTCTCATCAGGACTCTGATGAGACCCGACCATGTCCTTATGAGCTTCAGCCTGACATGATGATTCTCAACACTAACACGATTCATGGTCCTTATAAGGACTGAATCAAGTCCTGATGAAACACTGAAAGTCACCAAAATTCTTCATGTTTAGCCATCAAACTTCATCTTTTAACTTCCAAAATATTTCATCTTCACTTGAGGTAATTTTCATTGCATTTAAGCTCCAAATCATATAATTTCACTCCATTTAGCAACTACACATGTAAAACAACAACCAAATGCACTATCGGGATAAAATGTGCCTAAAACACTAAATGTAAGCCAATATATACACCAAACTAACACAAATAACTCTCTAAAACTATATATATACTTGGCTTATCAAACCCCCACACTTGAATTGTTGTTTGTCCTCAAGTAACTCAACCAAAAAGAAACAACATTAAAAGAATTTCCAACTCTTAAAAACAAAAATAAAACTGACTCAAAATAAATATTATCACTATGTAAAAGAAATATAAAAATAGAAATAAAAAACAACTAACCAAGTGAACCGATTATCATACTAAATAAAAACACCATAAGCACAACCACTAAACACTTATTGGTACGAACGCGATACGCCTCACAAGAAATCACTCAATTCACTCGGTAATTAGAGGGTATTTAAAAGAAAATCACTCAATCACGGATATAAAAAGGATCTTGTCATATGCTTGCAAAGGAATCAAATCTCCACCACTTAAATATGGACCAAAACAACAATCAAAAGGTCTTTTCCAAGGGTTGTAATATGGCTAGGGTAAAGGGTAGGAAAAAGGCTAATTAAGAAGCTAAAAATTCTTGAAACAAAGCTAAACAATGAAAATCATGAAAATTCAATAACCCAAATAACAAATCAACCAAACAATTGAGCTCACTACTTCAAATTAGTGAAATAGAGTAGTGACTTAACATAAACCTACCAATCAAATTATTACGTTAAACTAACTTCTAAATAAGAGTCATAATACTTCAACTCCTTTATTAGATTATCTACAATATTAAAAGAAAGACATTTTTTTCGAACACATAACTACTCTTTTTGATTTTGTGTAATTATATGCTAAAATTTTATTCTCTTTTTTTTTTCATCTTTTCCTAAATTTTTTTTTTCAAATTTTTTTTTACTAAACTATACTACTCAAACTATAACAACTAATGACATCGAATTTCCATTAAATAAAATATAGCTCTATCTCAAGAATTTGGGTAATTGAAAGTGGGTAAAATGAAAAAGAAAATAAGTGTAAAATACGGGTTAAAACAAGAAAAGACTGGACTAGAAATGGGTTAAACCCCAAAGGATAAAAGGGTAGGTCTTTTGGTTTAACTACATTGCCTCAATCATTTTGCCACTTTAGTTCATTAATGTGATCTCGAAACGCATTCTCAAAGCAAGTTTTAAAAGAATCAACTAATTATTCCGGACAACACACAACAAGAAAAATAAGAGTTACGTGATGAGTGCTCTATAGGCTTTTTAAAGAAATTCTTACCGAAAAATAAAAGTTTTTGTATCGGTCCATACTTGTGCCTAGAGTTCACTTTACTCATTCTTATTTTCGTGCAAATACAACTAACTTAGCTAACACCCAAGAAGAAAAATAAGAGTTACATGTGAGTGCTCTATAGGCTTTTTAAAAAAATTCTTACCGAAAAATAAAAGTTTTTGTATCGGCCCATACTTGTGCCTAGAGTTCACTTTACCCATTCTTATTTTCATGGAAACACAACTAACTTAGCTACTTGTTGAAATAATATTACTAGACTAATTTTCAAAACTAACTATAGCTATAAAATTTGAAAAACATTTTATTTAAATATGAAACTAACTAAAATTGTTAAAATTGTTGGCAAACTTCGAAATTATATCTTATTCAATTGAATTCATGTGAAGAGAAAACCCCAAATTCAAACAAAAATGTGAAAAAACAAAACGAAAAATAATCCTTAAAATAAATATAAAACAAGCATATGCTTCCCCCCGCACTTAAATTATGCATTGTCCTCAATGTTAAAAAAAAATTCAGAAAATAAAGAAAAGATAAAGTAAACTCTCCTAGTTGTGACTCTAGTGAAGTTGAGTCACCATTTCACCGCATACACGCTATACAATTTGAATGTGACTTCTTACTCGATCATAATCTCTACAATCTTACAAAAAAAAATCATAAAAGCCATTACAAAAGGATGGGTGAAAGATTATTAAAGAAAACTAAACTAAAAATAGAAAATAAAGCAAAATAAAAGGATATATCTTGGGGTGCCTCCCAAGTAGCGCTTTAGTTAGAGTCCATCGCTAAACTCTCAGCAATGTGAAAAAAAATCCAAAAAAATAAAACATCAAAATAAAAACAAGGGGAAGAAAATAGAGATAAACATAAATTGAAAAGATAGAAGATTAGATTAGATAATTCGCCTAAATTGACTAGAAAAGTTATCTCTACATTAAGAGAAAATTCTAGAATGTGAGAGAAGGTTATAGAAGAAAAGAAGATGAATTCCAAAAGAAATTAAAACTGGAAATTATCCTAATCTCTTCGAAAGTTAAAGCTTAATCCATCACTTAAACAAAAGTTTAAAAACAAATCTAGTCTTATCTAATACTTCTTGAAAGTTTATCCCTTGTTAAAATCAAAAAACAACTACGAAAACTAATTGAAAAATTCGAAAAAAAAATTCAATTTTTTTTAAAAAAGGAACCCTCATCAGGACTTCATCGGGTATCAACAAGACCCTGATGAGTTTCCATGAAAAACACCTATCTAAAATGTCAACAGGACTTGGTGCAGGTCTCATCGAGACTTGATTCTCAAGTCCTGTTGACAAAATCCTAGTCCCGTTTACAAAATTCTTGAAAAACTCCTAAATATATTACTCATAAACTTAACTACTGACAATTCTAACTACTAGAAACTTATAAACTTGAATAAAAAAATGCTAGAACTTATTACTAATCAAATGAATACATTCAAACATGGAAAAACACACAAATGAAAAACACATTAAACATATAAACCAATCAACAAAATATGTGAATGGAAAGAATAACAAGCACAAAAACCATAAAAATTTGAGAAAGTATAAAAATACTCTCTTCTCCATTGGATCCTCAGTATGAATAGCTCCTTTCCATGCACAATTATGAAATTGTTAACACTCAACACACAATAACGAAAATATGATGCAATAATATACAAGAATTCTCATTTTATGGTCTTGAGATGACTTTAGCCATGCTAAATTGATCAATGGTCATTCCATACAATATTCTATTGAGTTAGAGAATGATCTCCACCAAAATAAATCTTGCATTCCCAATCATATGCCTTGAACAACCCACTTTTACTTTTAAGCTCGAGCACACCAAAAGGTAAAACTCTTTGCACCTTAAAAGGTCCCCACCATTTCGAACTAAAATATAACCATTTCACCATTCTTGAAGTTTTGATGCTCAAATGAAGTGTTAGGCATATTATTAATCTTCCTACTCCAAGAACTAAAACTATCAACTATGTTTGGTGACTTCTCAATAAGATGTGAAACAAATGATTTAGTCTTTGACAATTCATCTTTTTTCTTTAAACCAAAACCATTATCAAAAATTTTAGATAAATCCATATGTATGTCATGATGCAATTTTTCACTAATCATTTTCTTAGTTTCACACTTTTTAGTGATACTTACCTCACAACCATTCATATCGACAAGATGCTTATTCATCGGCTTCTCACCCTGAATATCAAGTGACTCATCACCTACTCTAATGGTTATCTTACCTTCTGTAATATTCAAGATTGTACGTGCGATGGCAATGAACGGTCTCCCAAGAATTAGTGAAGCTTCTTCATCTTTCTTATAGTCTATGACAATAAAATCCACGAGAAAGATGAATTTATCCACCTTTACCAATATATCATTTACCACCCCATAAGGCTTCTTGATTGAAAGGTCTACCATTTGCAAAGATATGCTTGTTTTCTTCACCTTGCCAACCTGCAATTTCTTAAAAATAGACAAAGGAATGATATTAATACTAGCACCTGAATCACATAAATAATTGGGAATCGAAAAGTTTTCAATAACTATAGGAATAGAAATACTCCCTAGATCTTGCACTTTCAAAGGTAAATTAGTAACAACATTAGGGTTAAAACTACTCAACGCCGCTGAGTTCACCTCCCACTTACGCTTCCTTGTGATGATATCCTTTAGAGACTTAGCATATTGGGAATTTTGGAGAGAGCATCAACTAATGGAGTATTGATATGAATTTTCTCGAAGGTATCCCTGAATTGTGCAGAGCATGATTCACCATTTTTCGCAAGCCTTTGTGGAAAAGGTGCCTTTGGAACATATGGAGAGGGTTTTACATATTTGGGCTTTTCCACATTTGCTTCTTCATCAAACTTTCCTTGAAAGTCGTCAATGATCTCCACATCATCATTCTTTCTCTTCTTCATAATTGGAGGTTCAAGTTTCTCACCAAGTTGTCCAAATTGCACCTCTAAATTTTAAATTGAGGCTGGATGATTTTTCTCTTGTTGAGAAATTTGATTAATTACCTCATTCTTGAAATTTGAAAACAACTTCTCAAAAGAACTCATACCTTGTTGTTGAAAGTTTAAACTTGGTTCATTGACATGATTCTCACTACCAAAATTTTTAAAATTCATTTTAGGCTCATCCTCATTACTACTCGTATTCACACAAGTAACTACCTTAACGGCATTAACTTCTCTAAAATTTGGCTCTACATCACTAGGCAACTTACCTTGAGGTCGGCATGCAATTTGATTTGCTAGTTGCCCCATTTGCACTTTCAAATTGTGAATAGATGCAACATGATTCTTATTTTGATGGGCAATTTGCGCTATCAATTCTCCAATCAACTTCTCCATTGAACTATTATCTTGAAAAGGTTGTTGTTGCTTATTATAGCCTTGATAAGACTGCCCTTGTTGAAGATTTTGGTTAGAAAAGTTACCTTGTGGTGTCTTAAAATTGTTTTGGAGCTGATTGTTATCATAGGAAAATTTTGGATTACTTCTCTGATCCAAATTATATGTTTTAAAATACGAATTCGTTTGTTGTCTCCATGAATTATCCCCATAATTGACTTGCTCCATAGCTCCATACCCTTGATTAGCCTGCAAAAGAAAACAATCATTAGTATCATGAAAAGAATCATTACACTATTCACATCTTATGGAGTTCACAGGCTGAATTTATTGTGGTTGAGCACTCAAATTCTTCATTTGATTGGAAATGGCTACCAATTGAGCTTGTATGGAAGTCATTACATTACTTTCTAAAACATCCACCGGAGAAGGCTTAAGTAAATCCCTCTTACTTGCCCATAACTATTGTTTGAAGCCATGTTTACAATCATCTCAAATGCTTCAACTACATTCTTTTGCATAAATCTTCCTCCCTCCGCCACATCTAAAAATCCTCTTGTATAGGGAGTAATTCCTTCATATAATTTTTCCAATAAATTGGGTTGAGATATCCCATGATGTGGACAATTTTTTGTAAATCTTTGAATATCTCTCAAGCTTCATACAATGTTTCATTCAAAAATTGTTGAAAATAGTTAATCTCATTTGTTGCCTTGGTTTTCCTAGCCGGAGAAAAAAATTTAAATAAAAATGCTCGAGTCAAATCATGCCAAGTTCTAATAGACACCGCTGGAATTACCTTGTACCAATCCTTAGCTTTATCTTTGAGTATAAAATGAAACAAATGTAATCTTATGGCATCATCACTCACTCCATCAAACTTAAAAGTATCACAATACTCAAGGAATGTAGCAATATGATCATGAGGTTTCTCATTTGCTTTCCAAAGTATTGGATTTGAGAGCTAATCAATTGGATGAGTTGTGGTGAGATATGAAAATTGTTAGTCTCAACCGGAGGATTAACTATACCAGCAAACTCCGTTGGTAAAGTTGGAGTAAGACAGTCAATTAAACTTCCTTGGTCATTATTGTTGCCAATAATTGGTTGACATTGAGGTTGTCTTTGATTATTGTTCACCACATATGGAGGGGTTGGTGGAGGATTGTGAGGTTCCATGATGCATGTACCAAACTTGAAAACTGAAATCAAATGTAAAAAAACAAATTAAAAATAATAAGAGACTTTAGTCCTACAGACTGTTTGATTAGTGACTGATGTTAAACAATCACAATCCCTGACAACGACACTAATTTGATAGATATGTACTACGAAGTACAGATATCGTTCCACAGAGATTGTTGTTTAATCAACAATATAATGAAAGTCTTATAGTCTAGAGTGATTTAAAATTTATTTAGAACAAAATTAAACATAAACAAAAAAGCAAAGTAAATAACAATCAATTAACCAATCAAAGTTGTCAAGTTCGATATCAATCAATACGAATTAAAACTAAAACTGAATTCAATACTTAAAAACATTAGAGATCAGCCACTATTCCTATTTTATTCAATCATTCATTGAGTTCAACTCAATCCCAGTTTACAACTCATGATTTTTAAAACACCAATAATCAATCCAATGATTTATTAGCTAAATCAACTATTTGATCATAGATCTAAATTATCCTAAATAGCTAACTATTCCGCAATCATAAAGAGTACCTAGGACTTACAATTGCCGATCAAAGCTAATTTTCTTAAGCTATTGTTCATAGATCCGTTAAAATTGTCTGGAACCACTCATAACAATCCACCATAATCATGTAATTAAGTGGCCAATTTAACACAAGCATTAAGCACAATAAATAATATATAAACCAAAATGATTGAAGATGAAAACCTGATTTATTGATTAAAATCCACAGTACTTTTCCTAATCCCTAATAAGGATGAGATTAGCCACTCATGATTGTAGTCAACATCAATGAAAACATAAAATTAATGAAAAAAAAAGAAACAATCTTCGATTCGAGATGAATCTCGATTGTTTTAGAAAGAAATAAAATGTTACTATTACTAAGAGTTTCTGGAGTGCAAAGAATAGTATAGAGTGATATAGAGTAGTCTAGAATACGTAGGGTTTAAGCTCTTATATAGAGATAAGAGTACAAACAACCCTTTTTGACTTGAAATCAAACTCTTCCAACTATTCAAATTTATATTTGATCTTCACAGGATTTTTAGGCTAGCAAGACCTTCAAATTTAAATTAAATCCCATCATAATCTTGTAACCCTTTAAATAAGCTTTCCGGAACATCTCAAACCTCCTAAATTAGACTCCGGATGAGAAAGTTAAGCCTAAATTACCAAAACTTGTCGTGCTGCCCAATGCTGATGCTTCAAGATAAAAATTCCATAACAAAGCTGACTTCTCATCAGGACTGATGAGACCCGACCATGTCCTAATGAGCTTCGGCTTCACATGATGATTCTCAACACTAACACGATTCGTGGTCCTGATGAGGACTAAACCAAGTCCTAATGAGACACTGAAAGTCACTAAAATTCTTCATGTTTAGCCATCAAACTTTATCTTTTAACTTCCAAAATATTCCATCTTCACTTTGAGGTAATTTTCATTGCATTTAAGCTCCAAATCATACGATTTCACTCCATTTAGCAACTACACATGTAAAACAACAACCAAATGCACTATCGGGATAAAATGAGCCTAAAACACTAAATGTAAGCCAATATATACACCAAACTAACACAAATAACTCTCTAAAACCATATATATTTTTAGCTTAACAAGTAGGGGTGTGCAACGGTAGTTTCGGTACGGTTCGGTATGGAATTTATAGGTGCCATCGGTTTTTTTTAACTTTCGGTACGGTTCGGTTTCGGTAGAAAAAAAATCGGTTATTTCGGTACGGTTTGGTCGGTATTATTACAT
>CANXYA011070856.1:0-10715 GCA_948193465.1 Acalypha hispida
TCATGCAAAGCCACATTTTCTCATACCATAAAAGTATTTAAATTATAAACAATTTTATGCATAAGCAGTATAAGGTCATGATCATGCATAAAAAATCAGATTTATGAATAAATATAAAAATTAAGAATTGTAAACCTGAAACGCCGACGGATTCGGAAAATTGTTCAATGGAGAGAAAACTCCTGGATGAACATTGATGTGACTTTTAGGATCATATACGCTGGATCCGGTAGTGTTGGACACACCAGCTCTGGTAGTATTACGTAAACTACCAAGACCTATTAAATGTGTTTGGCAAACTCCGCCTTTATTACCTCCCACCATATCATGATTCTGCTCATCTCAACACGAGGTGAGTTTGTTGTTATTTGATTATTGATTTTAAAAATCCTAAAAATCTTAGATTGGGATTCCAACGTGCCTATCAAACACAAAAATTGACCAAAAGCTTAGATTTTTTGAGGGCCAAAACAGCTCTCAACGAGAGCACCACTGTTAGATCTCTAAATTTTGTCCGAATGTGTATAGATACGTAAAACTATAGAAAGATATTCACCTTAATCACCCCAACTTAAAGATGGATTTTCTATAAACTTAAAGAATGAACATGATGATTGTGAGGATTGATTATGACTGAACTTGGTAAAAATGCCAAGCTGGCTATGTATCTTCTGAATTATCAGATTAAGGATCAAGCCTGGCGTAGTTCTATTATATAAGCACAAAAGATACAATTAGCTTTGAACTTTAAATCCAAATTGGAATTGGAACAGAACACGTTTCTTGCTGATCACCCCTGCTAAATCTCGAAAGTCGAGTCCAACTCGAATTAGAAATCCTAATTTGAGTACTATATGGACTTTTACGACTTATCCATCACTCATCAGACCCATGCTTCATAATAGCTTAGTAAGCCCACATTAAGACGAAGCCCAACAACCATAAAGGCCTTCAAAATTAAATCCAGCCCGTTGATAAAAAGATATATTTTATAACATGTTGATCAACTATATTTTATGACATTGATCCAACATAACTGATTGATTATTTTTTTTAAAATAATTAACCAAAGCTGATTTAACTGTAATTTTCTTTACTAAAAGTGAACCGGCTAAAATTACAATCTAGTTTTATTAATTTAAAACAACAAATTCTTTTATAGATTTTCTATATTATCATCCTAATTGTAGGAGTTTAATACTAAATATAGGCTATTGACAAGTATGAGCTAGCTAAAGGATTCAAGTTTGTCTAGAGGCATAAGCTCCAGAAGAGCTTTTAACATATATCGGATTGCATATACTTCTGGATTAGTTTTTTGCACGTGTCCTATCTTCTAGGAAGACTATTTTAGCACTTGGGAAGGAAGAAATATCCCGTGAATATCTCAACTAACTCACATGAAGACCAATTCTTCCTCCTTCCCTTAAGACTGAGGAAAATATCTCCCCATATCTCGGAAGATCTCCACAAATCAGGTCATGCAAGCTGTCAAGTACGAATATTAAACTAGATATTTACTATGCAACTCATATGTGGGGTTAAAATCATGGGTGATATCTTAACTATCATTGTGTCACAAATTGGTACTATAAAATCAAATTGAATCAATTTGTCATTTTGTGGTACATTTACTTTAATTTTATAAACACAATGAAGTATCTTATCAAATTTTGATCAATTTTCACATGTGGCCGTTGGAATTAGTATATGCTTTGACTATTGTCGAAATTAGATATGGGCCCAAGGTCGAAGCCAGAGGAGTGTGACGATCATGTTCGATTCTATTTGCTTAATGAAGTTGGACCTAACTATTAGCATGACTCAAGTCATGTAATATGTTTTCCTTCCTTCATTATAAGTCACTTAATTTCATTTCTTTTACCCAATGTGTGACATTTTCCACACATTCTCAATACTCCTCTCTCAAGTGGAATTCAACTTGAGAGCTCATGGACCGGGCTAGCACATTTGGCTACGAATTATGCCCATGGTTTGATTCGACGTTCCCAATATAGGTCTAAGGTTGACCGACGCTCCCAATCTAACTCGCTTTGATACTATGTCAAAATTAGAATTGGACCCAAGGTCGACTCTGTAGGAGTGTGACGAGCATGTTCGATTCCATTTGCCTAATGAAGTTGGGCTATTAGCATGACTCAAGTCATGTAATAGGTTTGTCTTTCTTCATTATAAGCCACTTAATTTCATTTCTTTTACCCAATGTGGGACATTTTCCACTCATTCTTAACAAATATTCCTATCACATGAGTCGTAATATTGCTAAATCAAATAATAAAAACAAAAGAAATTAAAAAAATTGAATGATAAAATAATAATAAAATTTGATGAGGCAATATCAAGAATATTCTAAGTATATTATAATTTTGATAGCCACGTGTCAAAAATTAATTAAAATTTGGCAAGCCTTGTGTATATAAGGATTAAAATCATGGATGGTACCTTAACTATCAATGTGTCACAAATTGGTACCATATATTCAATTTGTCATTTGGTGGTACCTTTACATTCATTTTATATACACAAAGAGATACCTTGCTAAATTCTGATCAATTATTAACACGTGTCCATTGGAATTAGTATATACTTTGAATTTTTTTTACCACATGAGTTGTAATATTGTTACATCAAATATTAAAAATAAAAGAAAATGAAAAATCTGAAAGATAAAATAAATATAAAATTTGATGTGGCAATATAAAATTTTTCATTTTGTTTTTGTTTTCATTAATTTATTAAGCAATATTAAGTATCATGCGGCAAAAATGTTCTAATTATATTCTAATTTTGATGGCCACGTGTCAAAACTTGATAGAAATTGGACAACGTACTCGTTGTGTATATAGAATCAAAGTAAAAGTACCATAACAAATTGATTTTAAGGTACAAATTTATGACACATTAATAGTTAAGGTACCAACCATGATTTTAACCCCTCATATGTGTATAAATAGACAGTTTGTAGGCATTTTTGTGTACATTCAACCTTCATTAATAAGAGATTTCATTCCTTTCTCTCATATCTCTTGTGTTCTTTCTTGTTTACTTACTGTTTTTATTATTGTTATTTGGGTGTTCATCTCTCTTAATTCATATTCATCTTCATTACATTCATAAACAAACAACTTGTAATTAATGTATACTCTTACTTAAACACTAAAAGGTATTCGTACTCACTAATAAAGTAATTGTGAACTGCCTATACTCATGTATAAGCTCTATTTTTTTAATTCACAGTTATTACACTAATAAGAAATTTGGTTCAATTAATTTAACTTTGTTAACTAAACTGAAAACCACAAAATAAAATACTCATAAATAATGAAAGAAAAAAAAATAAATTAACATGAGATGTTTTAGCATTCTCATATTGGTTACTAGAACTAATACCAATATGCACAATCCGATATAATTTTAGCAGACGGCATTTTGACTCATTCAGATTTAAAAATTAATAATTAATTATTAAATACAACTCCTAAGTGTCTAAAATAACTTCAATGTTGTAATATAAAATTTAATTACTGTTTGAAACGCTCCATCAAATGTCATATAATACCTAAAAAAGGACGTTTGAAAAGATAATTGTGATTTTTTATAAAATCAACAAGTGCAATTAAGACATTTTAGACATCCTACTACATGACAAACATTTAGTTTTTTACATTTAAATGACCTAAAATGTCATTTTTTATTATAAAAGTATTATATAGTATGAGAAAAAAAAAATACAAAGATCAAAAATAATAATTTTAAAAATATAGGGACTAACCAGTGTAATATGTCAAATCTGAGGGGTTTTAATTTTTTACCTTTAAAATTAATAGTTTTAAGGATTTATTGATGTTAGATTATGGATAAAAGAAAAATAATTTCGATTAATAAATCAAGTGAAAAATCTTTTAATATGGTAAGTAAAAAAATTTTTTTTAGTAAACAATTAGTTTTATGAACCAAAATGGACTTACAACCCAAGAATCCAGCTATACGAAGGATGCCAAAGCAGCGAAACTCACAAGAATAATACCAATGGAGTGTCGAGTTCGAGTCCTACCCCTATCAGGAGAGAATGAAGTATTTCTCGGCTAGAGATTAGTCTGTACAACCCTAAAATGTAGTCTAGGATACTCCAACTTTCTAATACCTATAAAAAATCACAAAAAAATTAAAAATAGAAACCTAAATATCTACTAATTAGAAGTACAATATCTATCAAGTTCTCCCTTGTAATTTTTGTGCACCATATAATTACTGTACTTCATCAACACCTCATCTCTAATCTTCTTAACAATTGTTTCTGAAAAAAAATCTACTTAATAATCATCTCAACTTTGATTTGTTCCTTATTGAAAAGGACTCAATTTGGCAGCCCCCATATGTTATATACAGTAGCAGTAAACGCCATTCTTCTGATTTTAACTTGTAAAGTCTTGCCAATAGCCTTTTTACATTGCTAACTGATCTCTTTTCTCTTGGAGAGAGTGTTTCTATCAATTCTATCCAACCATTTAACCTTTTCCTGTATTCATGAAGACATATGGCATTCAAACAGTAAATGAGAGATAGTTTCCCTACTAGTAGAGAATAGAATCCATGAGTCTTCATCCACCAGATTCCATATCTTGAGCTTATCCTTAGTAGTTCATCTATTCTGCAAAGCTAATCATAGAATAAAGCTTTAACGAGGACTATTGTTGCAATTCCATACAATTTGAGACCAACAAACTTTATTGTCATGAACACTTAATATACTCTAAGCACTTATAACATTAAAAGTAAAATCCTACGACTGGTTCCACTCAATTTTATCCTCCCTATTAAGATCAATCTTCAGCTTCTGTTTTATAGTATCCCAATATTCATTCACTTTAGAAATAAAAGAAGTAGGAAGACACTAAAGACCCTGCTCCCGAAAATCACAAACTCTTTGAGGCTTCGACAAAAGTATAATCAAGCATAGAGGGCCCTTTAATCCAAGAACTATACAGGAAACTGAAAGTGCAGCCATGGCCAAAGATATATGTAAGACCCTTCCGAATACACACTTCAACTTTATTGATATTTCTCCATAACTAAATCCCATCTATAACTTTTTTGATACCCTAGAAACCCATTAAACGATGCTTATTATCTATAATCCAATTCTCCCAAAGAGCAGCTCTCTCATATATTAAATCCCACACATACTTAGACACAACAATTTTATTCCAAGTGCTTATTTCTATAATAGCTAAACCCCTCTCTCTATAAGGATTACAAATAGTTTTCCAGGACACTTTATAACTGCCTCTCCTAGAACTACTCCCTGACCACATAAAACTTCTAAAAATGGATTCTATTTCATTAACAACAACAATAGGCAAAAGAAAAATAGAAGACCAATATACTTGCATACACTAAAGAGTAGCCTTGAGTAATTGTCTCATGTTTGCATAAGAAAGAAATCTAGAGCTTCAAGAATGGACCTTCTTAGAAATTTTATCCATAAGAGGCTTGCAATCTTCTTTTGTAAGTCTATTAGATGTTAAAGTCAGCCCTAAGTATTTCATAGGCAACTGGCCTTCTACAAGCCCAACTCATTTAGTAAATAATTTTCTGTAGAAACATCAACATTTGAGAAGTAAATAGAACTTTTATTGACATTGGCTGTCCTACCTGAAGTTTGGAAGAAAATCTTCAGAATATCATTAATCTACAGCACTAATTTCCTATCACCTTGTAGAAGATCAACAGGTCATCCAGGAAAAAAAGATGGTTAATTCTTGTTCTCTTACATTTAACATGAAATCTGAAAATTGGGTCACCCTTTCTGAGACCCCTTCTACGCTTGAAGAAACCATTATTAGAACAAGTAATAAGCCGGGTAAAGTAGGGAGTAGTCATACATTGCATAATCCATCTTATAAATCTATAAAGGAACTCCAAAGTAATCAACATCTCTTCCAATAAATCCTAATCATAAGCTTTCTTCAAATACACTTAAATAGTGCATTTAAGGGAGCCTTTGTGCCTTTTGTAATTTCTAACCATCTCATGAGCAAGCTTTATATTATTAACTATCTTCCTTCCATTGATAAAAGCATATTGGTTTGGAAGGATAATAGTATTCAGAACTCTCTTCAACCTCTCATAATGGATTTTTAAAATACATTTGTAGTTCACAGAACAACATACTCTAGGTCTGAAATCCCCTAGATTATCAGGGTTTTTCACTTTCAGAATAACAGTAACGACAGTGACATTAGCTTTTATGACCATCTTACCAATTGCAAAGAATTCCTTAAATGCCTCCACCACATCCTTTTCCCATAATATCCTAACCATTCTTGAAAAAGAAATTATTGAAATCATCTAAGCCTGGGGCTTTCGAACTATTAATATCAAACATGGCCTTCTTGATTTCAATATAAGTGACATCTTTAATCAACAACTCATGATGTTGAGTAGCAAGCTTAGGACCAACCTTACACTTCCTTTATTGAAATTCTGATAGACCATAAGATTCTGATAAAAATCAATAGTTCTGTAGGCAATTTGATCCTCATCTGTAATAGTATTCCCAGCTTCATCTTTAATACAAATTATATGATTTCTCACTCTTCTAGCTTTAACAAGATAATGGAAGAAGTGTGAGTTACTTTCACCAAGCTTCACCTATTGAATTTTAGCTTTCTACTTATACATCATCTCCTCTTAATAAAACGACTTCTACAGAGACTAAAAGCATTCTCTTTCCTTATTTTGCAACTCAAGATTTAGAAGATCATCCTACAGTAAGGATTGAATAATAGATAAAGGCTCTCTAGCCTCTTTTATCCTATTGGAGATACTGCTAAGGACCTCTTTGTTCAACATTTTTAACACATGTTTCACCCCTTATGTTTTTGGAACACTTTAGACATAGCTCCCCCTGTTTTTACAAATTTATGATACTCAGGATGGGTACTAAAAAATTGACGTATCTATAAGCCTTTAGAAAGATCTTCACCACATTAGGCTTTGGAAAGATCTTTACCACATCAGGATAATTAACAATTAAGGGAGTATGGTCAGACACACAAGGACACATACTACTACCATCAGTGTTGGGATAATGATCACTCCACTTAGCATTAAACATGACATGATTAATTCTACTCCAGATTCTCTCCAAATCCACCTAATTATACACTAACTTTGTAGTGGATCAATTGCTTGGTAATATGAATAACATCAACTTTGACAGAATTAGGACTATATAGGACCCAAATTCTACCTTCAATTAGGCAACAATTACGTATTAAACACCATCATTTGAGCCCCAACGTATTTCGGACTCCATCTATATTTATGTTTTTGACTCTAGACTCAAAAACACCATCTAGAGATACCATATTCCTAACAATCCAATTGCCAATTTTGATTGTTTAAAGGGGTCATTAAGACCCATTATATTCTAACTTAGGAAATTCATTTTCCCCTATCATGCGGTAATATCTCATGGCTGCATTTAATCTCATCTCCAATAACTCCAACATTCACCCTTGCCACCTAAATAAGTACTAGCTTCACTCAAGCATCTATCATTGGCATCCAAAATTCCAGAGCATAAAACTACTTAGAAATACTTATATTTTCTCCCTTCGAAGTTACATGAGCTTTGCTAGCTTTTTTTAAAGATAAAATCTACTTCTACTTATTCCTTTTATGGACCTTCTGACGAAAAAACTAGTACTTCAGTATTTTATTATTTAATTACAATAATTTATTTAACTCTTACATTCAGATACATATAAAGATTTTAATTTTACTCTAATATTATTAAAATATCAATTATTTTATATTTCTTCAAAAATAATTATTTTTAAAAATAATTGATATTTTAATAATATTGTTTTAATAATATTGCTACTTAAATTTAATTTTATTTACCAATAGTTTTAAAGTTTTCCCTCTTTTCTCTCTTGACGCTCTTCTGGTGCTTTTCGGCTATTGTCGTTTCCCTTTAATGGCGAGGAAAAAAGGGAGAAAACTTAATCATTCTAAATCTCCATCAAGTTCTAAAGTAATCGAAGCATCTCAATTTGAGACTGAAGCTGATTTTGAAGAAACCGATACAGTTAAGCCAACCCAAACCCTAGAATCCCATATTTCAAATAATGTATCTTCTCCGATAGAGAAAGTCAATTCAGATAACAAGAAAGAGGAGGAAGTAATTGAGAAAGAGAATTCACTGCAAATGAAGGAAAAACCAAAGCAATGGGTCTCTCTGTTTGCTAAGAATCGTATGAAGGAAGAAGGAAGTGAGCTTCACTATGTGGAGCTAACTGTGATGAATGGGCAAACAATTATACAATTCCATAGTTCTGAACTGAAGAGTGAGGAAGCAAAGTGGGCAAATGTGTTGATTGGATGTGTCTATGGCATTCAACCCATATTTGAGAAGACCCAACAATTTGCCAAGAATAGATGGAATCAATATAGACTTAATGGGGTAAAAGAAAGTCAATAATAATTTGTTTATGATGAAGTTTGATGATGAATCTCAATGTGAAAGTGTGCTAAAGAATAGGCCTTATATTTTTTATAACAGACTAATAATTCTTAGGAAATGGTCTCCTCGTCTTAGTATGGATGTAGCTAGTGTAAAGCAAATTCCTATATGGATTAAATTTCCTACTCTCCCATAGGAGTTTTGGTCAGTCAACATGCTAAGTAAAATTGGGAGTAGGGTAGGTAAACCTCTATTCTGTGACAAATGCACTCTGGATATGTCAAAACTAGGTTATGGTAGAATTCTGGTGGAAGTAGAGTTGGATAGAGAATTCCCAGAGTCTGTTGTGCTGCAGGATGAAAAGGGTAAAACATTTAATCAAGCTATTCATTATGAATGGAAACCTATCATGTTCAAGAAGTGTAAGAGGATAGGCCATCTTCAGTAAGATTGTAGAGCAATTGATAAAAGGGTCCTGCAAGTTAAGAATCCCAACTTGAGCAGTAGGTAAAACAGTAGATTTGGCTTTCGATTCATTTGCAAGTCTGCCTTCTTCACTTAATAACAAATCACACTGGTCATTAAACGTAGGAGAATCAACTCGATTGTCAAAAGAATGCTTAAAATGTTGATACTCGGATCTTCAACTAAATTTTCAATTAAGTTCTCCTCTGGAACTGGATTATTCAAGAAAGACAAGTGATCAAAATAACTTTTCCCCTGTTGTATAAACTCTGAGATTGATTCAGTAGATTCCTTACTCATATGGTAAAACTTACGCTTTAAAGTACAGACTTAGAAACAGACGCGTACGAGCGAGCTAGCCTATCCCATGCCTCCTTTGTTGTGGAGAGACCGACCAGTTGAGAGAGATAGATTTGAGATGTCGAGCCATAGATCCAGCTCAGCACCATCTGATCACGATGAAACCATAGAAGATAATTAGGGTTAGGGTTTCCATCTACTTGTTGCGGAGGTGCAAAACGTGAGCCACCAACATGACCTGCAAGATCATTGCTATATAGAAGGGGAAGAAGTTGAGATTTCCACAAGAGATGATTGTGTGCAGTGAGTTTAATGGGTAAATTATGTGCTACACTAGGAATAGAAGAGATAATGGCAGTGGAAGAGGAAGAGCTAGACGAGCCAGTAGTAGTCATGATGAAGGGGGCGGTGAAACCTTTAAAAGTTCTGATATCATAGAAAGGTAGAGCAGAATAGAGAAATGAGAATGCCAGGAAACTACACTACTGATCGTATTGATGTATTACGTATATATACAGACCAAGTATTAGCGTTACATAAAGAGTTACTATCAAATATAACTACTGAAGAGATATACATACCAAACCAATACAATAACTACTGAACCCTTATCAAAACTAACCACATACTTATCATACCTAAGTCTTAGAATCAAGTTACATTCATAATAAAAAGTCAGACGTCTGCTTAACTTTTTTTTATTATTTTAAATTATTATCAATTACCATTTAACACTAATTAAATTTGAAATTCTTTGATTGGATTGTTGCCTCGTGTTTACTATTTACTCAATAGGCTATTCCATTGTGATTTAACAATTCTAATTAAATGATTTAATATATTTGATTGTCTACCATAACTATTAGACTCCACAATTACACAAATAACCTAAATGACCAAAGTGAGCTAAGTAGTTCGAATACACCTAAACTAGAAAGAGATATTTAAGGATTCTTGAGTCGTTAAGGTGATCTATGTAAAGATAAAAGGGAGTCTTGGTAAAGGTCGGTAAGAAGTTATAAGACTTTAAGGCCGAATTAATAACTAAGACGATTAAGGATAAACGAAATGGAGTCGTAGTCTATTTGGTAAAAAGACTCCTACTTGTTAGTGACTAAAGTCACTATATAAACATGACCACAGGTACAAATCAGGTAATTAATCTTTGAACTTATAATTTAGTATAATCACATAAACACTCTTTAAAGACATTAGCTTACTCTCACGCCAACGAACAATTAACTCTTGGCAGTTTGACGTGTTATTTGTGATTTCAAGTTAGGACGTTTTAGAAGTTGAGGTAACAAAGAAATATGGAAATTAACATTGGTGCTTTCATTAAGAGAAGTATTAACAACTTCTCGTCAATTCGCTAGGTTTAATACCAGAATCAACTGGAGAGATGGCCGACGGTGAAGATAACGCGAGTCATCAAACTGGTGAAAATTATGATCCA
>CANXYA011072219.1:0-12273 GCA_948193465.1 Acalypha hispida
GCTAACCTACTAAACTAATACTACTATCATTCCATAATTCGGTAGAGAAAGAGGAAAATGGAGAATGGAAATGGTTTTATTTACGTAGGTGTGACCAAGAAAAATGGCTTTAGGCTCAAGGGTGTACACCTAGGGGATAAATGGTGGCTTTTTGAGGGGGGAAGAATGGAGAAATGGTGCCTCTACTAAGTGCCTTAATCATCTCAATCGCTTAATCCATCAAATGTGGTCTCGATATGCATTTCTAGGTAAGTTCTAAAAGAAATCCTAAAAGCACCGGAATCACACACAAGAATTAGATAAGCACAAGTGATGAGTGTGCATTTAGACTCGAAATCCTAACCGAAATTGGGTCATGAATCAGGTTAATATTAGCCCTCACTAGATGTTGTATAGATGTTATATTCGAACCTTTAATCATGTTATAGTTTAAACACCTAGCTAACCAAGAAATTGCTACTATATAGAAGGTTTTTAAAACCACATATATATGCAAACGTTTTTTTTTAAAGTTAGTTCTAAATAAGAAAATAGCTACTAGTAGTAGTTTTAATATAAGTTGGCATTCATAACACAATTTCTCAAGAAAGGTGGGTTTTCTCAAATTAAGATCACTAAAGATTCTTAGAATGCTTCCCTAGTGTCAATCATTATCAGGATGCATTCACAAGAAATTTCAAGTCAAGCCTACTCCTAAGCATGCAATCAACCAATCAACAAGCCATAATAAGCTACACTAAGCCAATTCAACACCACACAACACCTAAATTTGTACCACACAAAGATAGAAAACATGGCAATAAAAAAGTAACTACCTAGCATGCAAAAATAACTAATAAAGCAAGCAAGAGCAAGCAAATAAATCACCCCCTCAAGCATATTATACTCCCCCCTCCCACACACACTTAGATGACACTTTATCTCCAAAGTGCAATGGAGGAAAAAGGGAAGCAATCAAAAGCACCATGAAATAAAAGCTTATGAGAGGGTTAAGGAAAACACATTATGGAGCAGAAGGTGAGAATTGTAGAGAATAAAAAAAGACTCGACGCTCTGATGCTAGTGTTAACCCCTAAATCTGAACCCAAATGGGTGTGAACGAGTGAAGAATTCGATGATAAAACAATGGTCAGATATCAATATCAAGGAAAGATTCATACTACTTAAGATTAACTGTTAGGGACCAGATCCACACCCTTATACTGTTCTATATCTTCTTGTCCCTACCATTAAATCTTTAAACCTCACATTTTAGGTGGAGAAGGCAGACGAGGTGCCCATAAGGCCAAAGAGTAGCCTGACGGCTAGAGCTATGTCATGCCGGCTATAACTATTGCCGGGTAACTCCTCCTACATTTGGGTGACTTCTTTCTTGTCTTCTTACCTGTTGTAGGAGACAAGGCGTGCCTCATAACGTCCTCATGTCCCCTGCACGCTCTTGCTCTCTATATACCAACCAAAACCTCACATTTTGAGCAACCAACATTTATCCTATCTTACCTATTCTCTCTCTACATTATCCTCTCACTTATAAATTTTAAAAACATTAAAAACAGTACAACAACTTAGATTAAAACTTTTCAAAAAGGGAAAGTTAAGAATCCATACTCTATTCACTCATAACTCCTGTAAAACACTTTCTACACCTTCACTTCTTCATCTTAAACACTAAATCTACACTTAAACAGCAAAAGCAAGAGGAGATCTAGTCTTTAACTGTTAATTAAGAGTCATTTTCTCAACTTAAAAACCCCATCTCAAACACTAAGGGTTCACACTGCTCCATCATGCTAAAATAGTTATTTTTTTATATATTTATTACATTTATACTGTGTTTTGGTTGTCGAAGAAATCTAGAGGTTAAGCTTATCAGGGCTATAGCCGTCAGACCATATTAATAACAGTTCGTTACTTATATGGTCGGCCAACATTCCCTTGGTGGGTAAAAGCCCTCGAAATTTCTCCAAGTTGTTTTCTTATTGCAAGTTATCATTTTACGCATTTCTGGTGCTTTATTTCTTGATATTCAAAATCTGTTGGTTAAGTAACACGATAAATGCTTGCAAAGACTCCTTTGAATTAGTTAAATTGCATTTGATGTTTATTGGTGTGATGGATGGTGTTATTTTTGGATCTATGTTAATGTTAGTATAGTAAAAATTAGGTTATGTGTGAGCTAATATGCTAATTTGCTTAATGTGTTTGTTTAAGAGTATGTTAAACCTTGATAGCTTGTCGAATGTGTTATTTGCATGATATTGTCTTAATTATATTGATTAACATTATTATCATGTTATGGCTAGAATTTTGTACTTAAAATGATATTTAGGTGAGTTTGATGTCATTTGGAGTTCAAGCCCATTGGTGATTTTGTGAAGGCCCATTATGGGAAAATGAAGAAATTGTAATGGAGAGCAAAGTCTTGTAATAGTTTAGTTCATTTATTATTTTGGGATTGTATGATTATTTAAAGCTTTATAATAGGTATTTTAAATCTTGCTTTGGGCTTGAAGCCTGAAAGCTTGTGCTAGAATACTTTGATTTAGGTCCACGGTTCTAATGCCCAATAAGCCCATATATAATATATTCTTAATGCATGAACCCCTTCCCATCTCCAAACCCATTCTAAACCTTAGTTTAGGTTCGTATGCTTATCCCTTTTGCCATGATTATATCTTGTGTGTTCCTTTTTCCCCTTTCACATGTTCTATATGCATATCCCCCACTCTATCTTCCCTTTCTTCACATGTCTACTTGTTTTGTTGCTTTGATTGTAATGCGAATCCTGTGCATGTCCCTCCCCCATTCCATTATCTTATGTCCTTTTCCTCATACGTTTTAGTATATTAACATGTTATATTTCTTCATATCTTTCTATTACATGGGACTTTGGGTCAATATGTGCACTAGTTGTTAGATGAATGCTGAAATAGGTTTTATTTGGGTGACACATCATTTTAGGAATCTTTCAAAAAGACATATGATGTCCGCGGTGTTTATCTAGGATTTAGAATCTCTTGAAAGATGTGGTGGCTTCCTCAGGAGCCTGTCCATTGTACCATTTTTCGATTAGGGCGGGTGGCAACTCTATATCTCCTCAAGATTTTTGTTTCAGTTATTATTTCTGGCCTCGGGACTCTTCTCGATGAGAGCAACGACTAATTGTATGGTCGGTTACATTATGGTCGAGGGCTGAGTAATAAGATTCATATCTCATTTCGAATCTTGTTTTCTTGATCTTTTCTGATAATGGACAAGGCACTAACAACTAGACCATTAAGATCAAAGTTGATGGATGCCAAGTAGGCACGGAACCTACGGTCGCTGTCATGTTACATATGCTTTGTTTGCTCGGTAGTATGCCTCAAATTAGGTTTCTCCCTCATCATCGCCTCTTGGTTGCTAAGAATGCGCTCTTGGTTATCAAGAACATGCTTTAGCAATGCACATTGGCTCATTTTGGGCTCCGGAGGAGGTGGTAATAAAACACCCGAGGAAGATGGTATGTTGGCACTTAGATCAAAACCCGCAAAAGAAGCGAATGGGTTGTCAAAAGGAGCTTGGGCACTACTGTCTGTATACTCATTGGCATTCTCATTAGATTGGAGCTTTGTGTAGTACTTTCGCTCACTCCAAGACACCCAATCCCTACACTTTTTATTCACGACTTCTCTATTTTTAAAGGCTTGAGTAGTGATGGAATAATAGGTTAGTGGAGGGACACCCTCAATAGAGTCTTTAAAAGAACAAGCTAGCATGCCAATAATATGAGCATGTGAAAGAGAATATTGCGACTTTTGTATAGCCATTACGGGGTGTTCCTATTTTAACAAAGAGCAAAACGCTCAATGATCCAACTAATGACATTAATACTTTTCCCTTCATGAATACGTTTTATAAGGTAGATCTCTTGTGCGGTGATTTTATTAATTTCATCCTTCTCGAAAAATAAAAATGGTAATTAACTTATGTAATAACCACCTTTTAAGATCATTAATTGCCTTAGCATTAGCGGTATTAGAATTAAAATTAGATTCTAGCGCAGTGATATTAAGCTAAAATTCACGAATAGACTCGGGAGCAAAAGTGCTTTCCTCTACACCGGTATTTGACAAGCTTAATGTTTTTTCATATAATCATAATTGACCCCATGCTCATTACCATTCAAATAAAAAGTAAAGCTAGTATAATCTTTATTAAAGCACAAAGAAGTATAAAACTCCCTAACATGTTTTTCAAAACATCCACCATGATAACTAGCTATTTTCTTGATTCCTAGTTTAGCAACAAGGTCCTCATACAAGTTAAACATACCATATCTCTCAAGAATAAATAAGGAAAAGATTATCATACCATTGGTTTTCTTGTCTCGGATGACTTGAAATGTAGCTCTCATCATAATAGTAGAGAAAAAATGGAGCTCCATGCTCTCTAGCTAGTGCTTTAGGATTGATAATTGTATCTTCACTAGCTACATTTAGAGGTCTATTGTAATGGAATCCGGACCAGTTTGATTTCTTTTTTGAACTCACTGTTATAAAAAAATGAAGAAAAACAAGAAAGGAAAAGCAAAAAAGCAAAAAAGAAAAATGTATGTATAGTATATAATTTTGGATTTAATTTTTGAATATTTGAAATTTTTTTAGGTTATATTAAATCCAAAAATTAAAAGAAAAGAAGAAAGTGAAGATAAAAAACAAGAAATATGAACACTAATAAGTTAATTTTTAGATTAATTTTTTAATTTCAAACTTTTTTTTAGGGTTTGAGTAATCCAAAAATTAAAATGAAAAAGAAGAGAATGAAGTAAAATTTGATATGTAAAATCTAATTAAGGAAGAGTAGAGAAGAATTTTGATGTAAAAATTAAGAAAAATGAAGAATAATGGGGTGTTTAAGAGGAAAGAGAAAAGCTTGAAGTGGTGTGTTAATGGAGTTTGAGTGTTTGTTTGAAGAAGAACAAGATGAAGAATGGGAATGGAAATGAAGAAGAAAACGTGAGTGGGTGAGTTTGATGGAGTGTTGGATGTATTTTGATTGGTTAAAGTGGGGAGAGGAGAGTGTTGTGATTGGTAAAGAGGGAGTGGAGTGGGGTAGGATGGTGATGTGGAAAAGTGAAAAGAAAAATAAAATAAAATAAATTGAAAAGTGAGTGAAGAAGAGAAACAAACTTGTTCGAATGTGCTTAGGAGGACTTGAGTCGAGCAAAAAACTATGTGGAGCTCCAGTGATGTTGAGTTGTGCTAGCTCGAAGGGGACTAGGCGTGCTTGAATTGTTGGTGCGAATGAAGGCAAAGCCAGGCTAGGCCAAAGCAACTAAGAGCGAAGTTGTTGAGTAGGACGACAAAACATGGTTGAAAAGAATATATGGTAAATACGAGGGTGGGGAAGTGAGGTGAATGCTGGGGGTAGTAGGGTCGAGTATGGTTTAGCAAGCAAAAGTAGAGCTCAAGAGGGTTCGAGCTAAAGCCATTCGAAAGAAAGTGTAAAAAATGTGAGGAAAAGGCTTGAGGTGACAAGCAATGTCTAAGCTCGAGAGCAGTCGAGCAAAAACAGTTGAGAGCTCAACCCAATTCGAGCTATGGAGCCTCAAATAAAAAGAGGCAGGAGAGTTGCTGAGGCTAAGGCGAGGAGATAGGCAACGAATGCGAGCGCCTATAGAGTAATTGGCTAGGCAGTCGAATAGCCTTAGCTCGAGACCTCTTGAGCGAGGTTATTCCCTGAGCTAGAGAGGTCTTGACCCATGCTATCTCGAAAATTTTGCCTAACACAACTAGTCGAAAGCACAATTTCGGCTACTTAGATCTGATTTCAACGAAATTCTTTTGAAAACTTTTTTCTTTAAAAATCAATTCCTAATGCTATTTTTACTTAAAAAATGCTTTAAAAATGAAAAAAAAAAAATAAAATTAGCTCAAATGCTAGCATTAGGAATTGAATTTCATGCAAATAACTTAGTAAAATATCAAAAAATCTTTAATCCTATTGCCATTTTCACTTATAAAAAACTCAAAAATGACAAAATTTTAACAAAGAATGCTCTAAAAATTTAGTAATAGAACAAGAATCAAGCACATCATAGACACGTGAATCAATATAATCAAAAGTATCAACCCTACTAACATTTCAAAAGGGGTAGTCTTTCACATGGTTTTGTGGACATCAAACTCAATAGTTTCATTGTCAACTTCGAGGAGATCTTACCTTTATGCATGTCAATGATAGCACCAGCGATGGTCAAGAATGGACGACCAAATAAAAGTGGTATCTCTTTGTTTACCTCCATGTCCACCACAATAAAATCGGTGGGAAATACAAATTTCCCCACTCGGGTAGGCACATCCTCCTCCATATCCAAGGGATACTTAAGATTCCTATCGGCCATAGATAAAACCACTCTAGTATGCTTGAGGTCACCTATGCCTAAAGGTTTGAAAATTTCATAGGACAGAAGGCTTACAATTGCTCCTAGATCAACAAGAGCACGATCATAGGTTGAGCCACCAATAGTGCAAGGAACCGTGAAGAAACTCAAGTCCTTACTCTTTTGGGGCATGTTAGCTAGAAACGATGGCGTTTCATGTAAGAGGACTACCAAGCTAGGATCATCAAACTTGTCCTTGTGGTTGATAAAGTCTTAGAGAAATTTACCTTATGAAGGCATATCACGCAAGACATCAAAAAAAGGTAAAGTGATAGTAATATCCTTCATGTAGTAAAGAAATTTCTCAAATTGTTTATCAAGCTTGTTTCGAATTAATTTTTGAAGGAAAGGCACGGTAGAGAGGTTTACCTTAGAGCCATTAAGGTTAGATGACTCAACCCCCTTGAAAGGTTTAGCTCCATTGCTTGAGATAGGTGAAGACTGTTTGTTATGCTCTTGATCATCTTCCTTGACTTGTTTACCCTTCACCACCTCCTTGTTTGGCTTAGAAAGTGGAATTTCAATTTCTTTGCCACTCCTCAAGGTTATGGCATTGCAATTTTCTTTAAGAGGTGGTTCACTTTGGCTTGGAAACTTCCCATAATTTCTTGGATTAGAGGATGAAGCTTCTTGTGCAATATGATTGTCAATGATCTTGTTATAAGCTAGAAGTTGATCTAGCTTGCTTTCTAAACTAGACATCCTCTTGTCATTTTTATCATTGACTTCTAGTTGAGGTCTCACAAATGTGTAAACTAAGCTTCTTAGACCATCCTAGTGGATTGGATGTCCTAGATGCTTGTGAAGGATTGAGTGAAGAGGATTAATTAGAACATAAGAAACCCGAATGTAGGTGTTGAGGCTTCCATTGATTGAAATTGCCTTGGAAAGATCTTTGTTGAGGGTATCCTTGGACAAAATTTACATCTTCATTGGAACTCAAGGGGCACTCTTCATAAGTGTGAGGATCTCTACACATGCTACAATCACTTGGAACATTAGATACTCGGTCAACTTTCTCAATGGATTGCTTCACAAATGCCTAGGTTAAAGCTTCAATTTGAGCTTCAAGCATGTTGATGGAGTCCAACTCTAAGACCCTTCTACCTCTAGGAACATCTCTTGAGGTGTCTTCTCCATGAAAACTTTGAGAAACCAATTCTTCAACTAACTGCTTGCACTCTTCCACAGTTATGGTTTGCCATTTTCCACTTGCCGCGACAATCAAAATGAACCTATCTTCAACCGAGATACCCCCATAGAATGCCTGCATGAGATGTCAATCCTCAATGTTGTGGTGAGGATACTGTCGTTGAATATCTTTAAATCTCTCCCATGAATCATATAGGGACTCTCTCTTTATTGTTTGAAGCTTGTCAATGAGTTTCTCAACTGGTCAGTCTTGATAGGTGGAAAGTACTTGTTGAGGAAAACCTTTTTCATTTGCTCCCATGTGAAGATATAATTGGGTGGAAGACTACGGAGCCATGTTTGTACTTCATCTTTTAAGGAGAATGGAAATAGTCTGAACTTAATACTATCATTTGAGGCTTGTGTTATACGGAAGGTCTCACAAATATTGTCAAAATTTGCAAGATGTGAGTAGGTATTTTCTCCTGATCGCCCATGGAAGGTGTTGTGTTGAATCATGGAACCGTGCTTGTTTTGATCTCAAAATCCCCCTCATCTATCTCGGAAAGCACAATGGCACTCAAGTTGGCCCTTACATTGGGCATAGCATAATCATCCATTATTCTCCTTGGTTGTGCCATCCTTGCTGCTTATTGTTGTTGAGCACCCAACCGAGGTGGTGGAAGGTTTTGATCCCTTTGTTCCCTACGTAATTCCCTCAAAGTTCGCTCAATCTCTGGATTAAAAGCCATTAGATCGGTGTTGCTTCGTGCTCTACGTATGAAATTCAAGAGAAAAACGTGAGTAGATGATAAACAAGAAAACAAACAAAAAGTGTCACATATTGGTAACAAGAACAAAACACATTAAAATTTAACAAAAACAAGTAAAACACACAAATGAACTAGAAATCAAATCTTAACACTTAAACCAAAATCCTCGGCAACAATGCCAAAATTTAATTACCCGAGCACCAAATCAAGGATTAAAGTGACAGGGGGTTGAACACAAGAACTTTGGTGTGCTAAGAAAGGAAAAGAAAGTACAAATGTGTGAATTGAAATGTAACAAGTAATTGTAATGTAATTAAAATAAAAACTAGAGTAATTGTAATAAAAATTGAAATAAAAGTTGAGTGAGGCAAATTATCGAACACTTATATGAAATTAACATCAAATTTCACCAATAGCAGAAAAGAGGATGGCATTACATAAATATATGGCATTAAATTCTAATGATAGCAATAAAGACGAAATAGTGATGAGAAGGGAATATTACATGTGTTCTAGTTCAATACCAAAAGTAGAGAGTATTTTACCTTGAAATTTTCTATTCATCTGTTTTGGATTTGATAATTTTAGTTTTTCAGTTTTTTTTTTAAATTTTTGTTTGTATTATTTTGAATTTAAATTAATTTTAAGAAAAATACAACTATGTATAATATGACAGATTGTATGTAATATTTTTTATTTTTTAATCCACATGGCATGCCATGTCAGCATGAACACATGTCTCAATGTGTATAGGCTATAATTGCAACTAAAGTTAAAGTTCAAGCTATATTTGCAAAAATTAAAAGTATTAGTTAGATTTGCAATTAAACGCAAAGGTTTTCAATATAATTGTTGGTTTTTTCTTTGAAAAATTTGAAATGTTTAAAATCCCCAATAATGTTTTCTAAGTAAACCCTCAAAATATTATTAAAAATTGTAGTGTGTGGTTGAATTTTTTTCAAAAATTATGTACGTCAGAAAAAAAGGTACATATTTTGTAGGAAAATGTTATTGCCGCACAATTTGATTTTATACCACACAGAAAATACTCTAAATTAAACCCATCTATTTTATTAAAGCTAAAAAAAAGTTCTAACATATTTTGTTATTCTATTTTAATCCTTAAAATAAAAATATAACTAATTTATAATTTTTTGAAAGGTATTATATTTATTTTTTTAGTCTAAAATATATTACTATTAATTAAATTTATTTATATAAATTAAAAAAAATAAAGTTATTTATGAGAATTTTTGAACTTTCTAAACTTTTTATCAGTATTAAGAAAAATCTAAATCAAATTTAATTAATCCGAACTAATGAATACAATTTTTTTTATGGGTAAGGATACGATTTTAATTTTTCTAGTTGATAAAACAAGGTTTTTAATCAAACAAATAAAATAGGTTTGAATTCATATATTTTTTAATAAAAAATCTTAATTTTATTGTAACATCTTATTTTACAAAAAATACCACATTAATTTGAGTGGAGTAATTAAATTTATTAAGTGTAAATAGTTAATATCACGATTTTTCAATAAAATTAGTTATTAATTAATAAAAAATAAATTATTATCTTTATTAAAAAAGTAGTCAAATTTATTTTATTTATCCTTTTTTAAAAAATAAGTTGATTTTTATTTTAAAAAATAAAATTATTATTTTACATTTAATAAACTGAATTATTTCATTCGAATAAATATAATATTTATTCTAAATAAAATATTACAATAAAATTGAACTTTATTTTTTATGAAATAACATTTTAATCTAATCCTAATTTATAGTAGGTGTATCTTATGCACCGGGTGCACTACAAAATGACCCAATTTTAAATATTACATACAATAAACTATAGTATGTTAGGATAATATATATCATATAAAATCTCAAAATATTTAGTTTGATTTATCAAAAACCACACAATTTTAAATGGAAAAAAAAATCTAAAGAAAAATATTAATAAACAAATAAAAATTATAATCCAAATTGTTGGTATAGTAAACCATATTATTTTGTAGTTCAATCTAATTTTTTTTAGATTTTTTTAGTTGATTTTTTCCTCAATATTAATGAAATTGTAAAAAATTTAAAAATTTTATTCAATAGTTTTAACTTCTAGTTTTATTTTACTCTATGAACAACAATTTTAATAAAATAATATTAAATTTTCAGACTAAAATAAAATTTTAATTTGTTGTATTTTTAAAATTTTAAGGATAAAATTTTAAATAAAGTTTTATTTTACTCTATGAACAACAATTTTAATAAAATAATATTAAATTTTCAGACTAAAATAAAATTTTAATTTGTTGTATTTTTAAAATTTTAAGGATAAAAATAAAATAATAAATACATTAGAATCCTTTTTGAGCTTTAATATAAAAAGTGGGTTCAATTTGAAGTATTTTTGTGTGGCATTAATAAAAAGTCGTGTGGTAATAACATTGCCCAATTTATAGCACATATGAATCTTCGGGTCAATTTTTATATAATCAATTTTTATTAAAATTTATATTAAAATTAAAAAATTACTATAAAATATAGAAAGAGAGAAATTTAAATGATTATCTATTTATTTTTTATGTTTACTGTTCAACAATATTTCAAAAAATAAAATAAATTATAATATCAATTTTTAAAAATTTAATGTAAGTCTTTAATAAAAGAAACAAATATTTATTGGTGAAAATTGACTAAAAAAACTTATTCGTATTCGTTTTATAAATTACAAATTATTTAAAAGTGGTCATTTAATTTGTCAAGATTTTTTTATGAAAAACCTTAAAATTTTTAAAATAAATTAAAGTATTTCTCTTCCCCATCCAAGACCAAACACAGAAATGGATTTCATCTCAATTCTCATTATCATTGTAATTCCCATTAATGTCCAAACAAACAACCTCTTCATCTAATTGGATGGATGAAAACTATTATTTAAATAGTTTATAATAATTATGTGTTAAGATTTTAGGGTTCATCACACATCATGATAATTATAAAAAATAAAATCATGTAAGAAGAGAGAACAACACACAATATTTTTAACGAGATTCGGTTCAACAAACTACATCCACGATCTTCTCGTGAGATAATTTACTATTATAATATGGCCAATTATAATAAATCACTCTACAATTTTACTATGTAAAAATTAAGAAAAACTTCCTACAATATATTTTCTATGAAAATTGAGAAAACACGCAATAATTTTATCTCCGTGAAAATTGAAAAAACGCAAATTAATTTTTAGGATAAATTGAGAACTCTCCGAATTTAATTTTTATATAAAAATTATAAATTCTTCCATGTATGATTTTTGCAAGAGAAAAAATCACAAATCCACCACCTTGAATTAATATCCCATAGATTAGAGTCAAACAAAAATCTTTAAAACATCCTCTATTTATAGTAGAATTTTTCTTATACACCAAGTAATAGGAATCCACTTTCAAATTTAACTCTTTACTAAATTATAAGATAAGTCTCCTAATTAAAGAAGATATCGCAATCTCCAAACTAAAATAAAATTTTAAATTCAACTGAACTCAACAATCTCCACCTTAAATTAAAATTCTTCCACCACAATACAATTCCATCATTATCCATAATCATCATCATCATCACTTGAGAATCCTTCTATCACTTGAAATGCTCCAACCAATCAAAAGAGTCTCTTCAATTACACAATTAATTTTTCGACCTAAAAATTGCTCAACCACAATCTTCACACTCATATGTCCCAGATCGTCACTAACAACTCTAATACCACTTGTTGGGATCTTTAGAATTCATCACACATCACAATAATTATGAAAAATAAAAGCATGCAAGAAGAGAAAATAATACAAGTTATTTTTAACGTGAATTGGTTCAACAGCCTACATTCACGATCTCCTCATGAGATAATCCACTATTATAATGTTGTCAATTAAAATAATTC
>CANXYA011072826.1:0-10457 GCA_948193465.1 Acalypha hispida
CTGAGAAATGATTAAACATATTGCATGCATGTTTAGTCTTTTAATGTAGATTTTTTGCGCTTGAGCTTTTTATTATCACGCACGTTAAATAATAAACTTTGTTGCATGATATTGCTCCAAATCTTTACCATTTTTTTTTCTAATAATTGCATTTGTTTCTTTAATTGCTTTTCATTTTCAATAAAATAAAATTGTCTTTTCATCTAATGATACTTTTAACTAATCTTGAACTTTTGTTAGAAAAAAAAAACTAATCTTGAATTTTTTTTTATAATGACTAATCTTGAATTTAGAAACTTTTTAAAAGTTCATTTTCTCAAAAGTAAGAGTATTTTAAATTTTAATTTCTTTATTTCTAATATTTTTTTTAATTTTGAGTTTCAAAACTTTGCTCAATCGGTTTGACTAAGTAAATATATTTGATTTTTATAATATTAAAACATATTTACTAAATTAAATAATTACAAGCATTTAATAAATATTCTAACTAAAATTTTTATAAGTGTCATCACAACTTTTTCTTAAGTTTTTTTTACTTTCATTTAAATAAAAAGTTTCATTTTTGGTAAAAATAAATTTTATTAACCAGAAAAGTTGGTTGAGCTAGAAAACGTAAACAACACGCTCAAAAACGTTTTTAATATCTTGTATATGATAATTTTTATTTTACATTTTATTTTTATTATCTATTTTATGTTTGTTGATTCATTATTATTTGGATTTGAACTCATAAACTTTATGTAAGTTTAATATATTAAATAAATCAAATTAATTATATGAATTGACAAAATAAATAATACAAAGAAATTCTAGATATCGTCAAAAAGATAATTAATAAAATATTTAAATATAAACATAATAATATAATAAATAAAACTATAAATCAAATAATCAATATATTAAAACTTAAAAAATATTAAGAAACAAATTCTTAATAAAAGATCATCAAAATACATCATTTATGAAATATTAGTATATAAATTGAATACTATAATGAATGATGCATAAAAGATCAGAAACAAATTATCAACTAAATTAAAAAAAGAAAAACTTAGTAAAATAAAAAAAATTACATATATATTAAAACATTAAAATTCTAGAGTTAATTGTTAAAAAATTCAAATGTAACCTATCTTAACTGAACACTAAATTTGAAGGACGAAAATGATAATTTTCAAAAAGAATTTCAAATGAAAAACCTTATTTGGCAATAGAGTTAACCATAAATGGCTAATTTGTAAAAAAAAAAAAAAAAACCTTATTGGTAAATAAAATTCACATAATTCTAAATGAAAAATAGAGAAACCACATGCTTCTAATCTTTAAATTTTGTCTATTATTTATTTATTTTGAATTTTATTATTCTAAACCTTTTTCTTCAAAATATATGATCTCAAGCAAGAGTATAAACGTTACTTTTTGATAAGTAAAGAGTATAAAAGTTCTAGATAAATATAATTTAATACGCTGTAATTTTAATGTTTTACACTTGAAGATTTATAATTATTTTATAAGACTTTGGTTACTCTACTTGTAATTAATTTTAAGTTTATAATTAAAATATTGTACAATGAAAACTTTTAATAATAAATATATTCAATACATGATTTAAAAAATAATAAGTAATTTCAAATAAAAAAATCATACTACTATATATGCTCCCTCCGTCCCAAAAATGTAGTCTCATTCACATTTTTCTTTGTCCCAAAATAGAGTTCCATTTGACTTTTTCAAGACAATTAATACACCATTTTCTATATTGTCCCTTTTTATTGGTTAATTTTAAAATTATCTTTTTTCATTGATATCCGCTAAGAATATTTTTGAAAATCAATGTAAATTAACTGACATACACTGCTTTACACTGTATTTCTTAATACGTGTAAAAGGTGAAATGAGACTACATTTTTTGGATGAAGGGAGTATTTTTTTTTATTAAGAAAATTATTAAATATTAAATCATAATTTTAGCATGTTTTAAAATTTTAATTATGTATTTTAAACCTTAATAATTAATTAGCAAATTTTATAATTTTGACAAATTATAGCACAAAAAAATCTTCCATAAAAAATCATAATGTCAGCTGGTCGGTTTTTGCCCACCCTCTAATGATGGAGTCGCCAAGCATTTCGAAGACAATCACTGAATTTCCAATTCCACTTTGAGAATGAATGGAGTCGCCACCAAAATTGATCATACCGGAAAGCTGTGATATGGCGAATACCCACCTCATCATAAGATTGGGTCCGGGTTCATAAACTAATTATCCAATAAATTTACCAATTTAAATTTGTAATTAAATAGTATTAATTATCAAGTTTTTATACAATCAAGTAATAAAAAAAATACATAAATCACATCACAATCCCTATTAAAGTGCATTCTAACCCAAAAAAAGTCATAAAATAACCACTAAATATAATAAACTGAAATTAAGACCTTGAAAGATCTAATTTCACTCCAAACTGGTCGTGCACATGTATAGTTAGTTTTAACAAACAAGTATATATACATAATATCATGAAATCACATCATGTAATATACATAAAGAAAAATACTATATGACATCTAAATAACAAACAAATCAAGGTCGAATAATCTGCCTACACCTATTTTTATTTTATTCATGCAATAGCCAAATAGCATGCTTTTTAATCGATAGTAATTTAACACAAATTAATATGATTATAAACTCTAATTTTAATTAATTACCTAATTAAAATTAACCTGAAAATACTGACCAACATGATTTAATACGAACAAACATGCAATTAAACATCTAATATGCCAATTGAAGTTAAATTATTAATTAGACATTTCATATAAATTGAATTTAAACAAACCCTTAATTAATCATACAAAATTATTTAAATAAGACCCGATCATACTCTGTTCCATTTCAATTTAATCATATTAGTATGCAATTAAATCAAAGTAAAACATACAATTTGGATCTACATGTACGAATCACATCAAATCATATAAATACAGTTTAACTTATAAAATACCTAAACAAAATGGCAAACGAACTCAAAAAATTATTAAATTATATCTACATGATAAGGAAACACCAAGGAACATTTCCAAACAAAAACGAAAACCATTTGAGCTAGAGAGCAGTGACAATGAGGATTGTTGTTCGAGAGTTGGGCGACAATGCCCATTGCACCTGAAGGATAAATATGAATTATTGCTTGGCTCTCTGCCTAATATTTCTGAATTAAAACTCAATTTGCACAACTCTAACAAGCACCAAATTGAAATATGAAACATTAAATAAGATGGAAAACAAAGTGGGTTTAAGAGATTACCATCAAACTTTACCTTGAGATGATAATCAAGTAAGTGGATATATGGAATTGACTTGACTATGTGTGCTTTATTTTAATTTTTTTTGATCTCTAATCTATGATCTTGATCAACTTTTTCTTGTTTTTTTAGTGTTTTTGCTATTCTAAGAACCCTAAAAATGCCTGCCTCCTTAACCCTAATTTTCTTCTTATATTTATAAGGTCACGTAACATAAGTGTGATGGCTTCGATCAAGTGTGATAGCCCATCTTGTGGATATGTTTTGATAATGAAATCAAGGGTTGGGGTTGGGTTTAGTGATGTGTTTAGCCCTTTTTCAGCTTTAAGTTTAGTTCTATGCTCGAAGGTTCCAAAAAAGACTCAATTATGGGCTCAAAACTGAACCGAAAACATGGGCAAACAATAGGCAGGTGGGTGAAACTAGAGAGTGCCTCCTGGGGCTTAAGCAGCACTCCTTATTGCCGCTCATCTCTCTCTTTTTCTTTTATTATTATTTTTCATTTTATTTCTTCTATTTGCACTATAAGACACGTGATTGAATGCCTACGATCATCTAAGTTTCCTAAGACCTGAATAAATATGAAATGACTTTAAAACTTGATTCCATACATTTAACTTACAATATCTCTGCTAGTTATGATCATCGGGCTATGTGTGCATAAATCAAGGGTTAATAGTAAGTCCCACTTTGCGACCATGTCCATTTTAGTTTTGAAAACAATGTAATAATTTGGAAAATTATGCATTAAAATATTTTGAAACCTATACATTATATGTAGTCAAAGTTAAAGTTAAAAAACAAGAGATTTGTATACATGGTTCAGATGCCACCACTTGAGGATTAACACCTGCATGATTAGTCCATAGACAAAATATAATGACCGAGGAAATTGATGGCTAACTTACTTGAAACCGTAATAAGAGACAAGTCATAGTCCAAAAAAATTGGCTAATTTACTTCAAATTACATAGGAGTGAAGCGATAGTCCAAAAGAGATCAACTAACTTACTTCAAACCATAAGGGAGTCAAGTCGCAGTCCGAAAGAGATGTGATAAAACTGGCTAAATTACTTGAAACCGTATAGGAGTCAAGCCATAGTCCGAGAGAAATGTGATAAACTAGACTGTATGAGAGTCAAGCCATAGTCTAAAAGAGGTGTGATAGACTAGATAACTTACTTGAAACCACATGGGAGTCAATAGTCTATTGAGGATTTAAGAACACTCCACATGGGGTATATTCTTAAGAAGATTAGGAACAATATTTGATTTTAAACCACTTGAGAATAAAATCATTTTGATTTTTTAGATTTTCCTCAATGGGGGTACCTTCGTATCCATCCTTAATTTCATGATAGTCAAAATCAAAACCTATATAGCTCGTGCATAGTCCTTCCTCTAATCTTTGGAGGGAAGCCACTTATGTGGAAAACTCATTAGAGCCTCTTTAAGAGAACCTATCAGGGGGACACTCACTCTTACGGTCAGTGTTGTAACAGCTCCTCGATGAATGTAATTATAGTGTTATAAGGAATCACATATGAATATTACATAGAAATGTAACACCTCGACTCTCTACGTCGGTGTCAAAAAAGCATTTGATCATATTCATAACAAAGCTGCATAAGCCAAGGTTTGAAGTGATTTGGATTCAACAATTATATCGTAGCACAGAAATTGAGAATGTGATTGGATTTTGAAATGAATTTAACTAACATGTCGTAGACAAAAATTGAGGCTCTAATAGGATGACTTATATCAATGCATGTGATGGAATGATATGGGATTTATTACTACTTAAGCATATTGTTGTATGTGTCAGCACGATAATGATCCTTCCTTCTTTTACCTAATGCTAATGCACACAATTAAGTGATTTTTTTTCTATTCATGCATGTTGATGCACGTGATAACAATGATGACTTTCTTTGCACATGTCAATGCATGTGATGAAACGATGTTTTTTTTCTCGTATAATGATGATTCATTCTAATGAATATTAATGCATACGATGATGCGACGTCTTTCTTTATGATCAAACATGCTAAAGAATACATTGAAATGATAATTTATTAAAATTTGTAATACTCATCCTAGTACATGTAATAAGTTTGATTCACACAATGTAGTGCAAATGATCAAAATGCAATCTGATACATACAATGATTTTCTTCGTGCAACCTAATGCACTTGAGAACATAGAATTTGCTTACACATACGGTAAAATGCATTTTAATGCAAAATAGTAAGATACAACCTAATACTCGTGAGGAAGTGACTCTGACCCATACAAACTAGCATTCACAATTCATGCATTTAAATGCATATGAAACGATGATTCTTTGATCATGCTTACTAGCGATTCTAGCTTGTGCTTTTAATGACATATGACGCTTGTATGTGAGATGCATGGTGGGATACAAGAATATGGGTGAAAATTCTAATGTATTGAATGGTGTAGTGTGTAATGTGTACATATGAAATCTTATGATAGACTACACATGCAAGAGATGAGCATAACATGTACGAATCCTATTATACATGCACAAATTGTATGTATGTATATCGGGAAAATTCACATGCATGATTTATGCATGAGTTTGTGAGATGTGTATTACTATCCTATAATGGCTCTTTTAACCTTTTGTGAACTTCAAGTTTCTTAAATAGGACAAAGCCCCTAGTATCTGTGAAACCTTCAAACGCTAGCTCGGTGAAGCAAATTCGAACATGAAATTCTTTTAAAAGAATTCAGGTTCTATAACTCCAAATTTTGGCTTTTTAATGTTTGAGCCTAAGAGTGTTTTAAGATAATTATCTGAGCTTAGGCATCGACCAGTGATTCAAAAAGGGTATATGAGCTCATGTACTAGTGATGAATTATGGGATACCTAGGCTTAGGTCCTAATGCTATGAAGCATTGCTCTCTTAAAAGATACTCCAAATTGAAAGCTTGGCTAAGGCACCTATGCTACCTACATTTCTTCATTCAAGACCGCCTAATCCTAAACCATCTCACCATTGAGGTCTTCCATCTATTTAGACATTTTTGTTGCTACTTTAGAGTGCACTTTACCCCTATTAATTATAGGATGAACTCCAATGCATGTTCCTATTTTTGAATTATCCTAAATTTTGCTTAAGTTTCCTAGTTCTCAACCTTTCAAATTAATAGGCCCTAATACCTCTTAAAGTTTTTTTTGTTTTACAAAGGGTGAGAAAGTATCCTAATTTTGAAAAGAGGCTAAATTTTACATGAACATGAATCACATGAAATGCAACTATTATCTCAAACATATCAGATAGTTCAACTAATGGTATTGAACAAGTGAATGCATGGACGATTAGAGCACTCAAGCGTACTTCTAGTATCAATCAGTCCTTTTAGGCTTTCTAGTTAACCATTCAATTTTCCCAATTTCCAATCAAACTGTATTTTGAAAAATTTTGTTATTTGTCCTATAGTGGGTCATTAAGTCTTCTTTGACTTTAATTCCAAGAGAGTTGCCTCTGAATATATGTTTGCGCAAACAATTAGATCTAATGTGTTTTGCAACTCTTCTGGTAGTACTGAAGGTTGTCACTTGTCTTTTAATTATATGGTTTTATTGTTTGGACTATTAGACACATTTTGGGTATTTTTTAGATAGTACTGCCTACTCAAAAGAAACAACTTATTGAGAGATATTATTTTTTTATGTAACTGGACTTAAAACAACTCTAAGTTGCCTACGTACCTTATTTTAAAGGATTAAGTCATACATAGTTCAATTCTAAGAAGTTTTTTTTATATTGTTTTGGTTTTTCTTTTCTGTTTTAAAATGCCATCTTCTAATGGTTTTGATGATGACAACTTCCATAATGAGGCTACTGACTTCCGTTTCTCGGTTTAACTCATATTTGAGGGTTTAGGATAGAAAGAACATTTAACTTATTGTGAAAGAAATTTTACTTTTTGAATAGATTGGCTTACGTATGAAAGAAGATTTTAAACTATAGAACTGTTAACCCTCAAGTTGTGTGTCACTTAACCCGATGATGATAACCATCCGAAAAATGAAAAGCTAATGATGTAAAGTCTTAGAGATGATTATGAATGAGTTTACGTGAAAGCAAGAATCCTTAAAAGTCAAGAAATCGGAAATGAGCAAGGAAAAATGAAGAATGAAAGTCAAAAAGTCAATGTAGAAATCAATCATATCTAGGCCCGACTCATCACCAAATCGGTTACTAGTATAATTGATTCTAGTTAAAATCGGTTACTTGTAAAACCAATTGGGTCTTCTCAGGACTAAAGAAAGAACTAAATTTGAGCCCTTGTTTGGAACCCAATTTCTTGAAAATTCTAAAGAGAAACTATTGAAAAGGATCTAATGGATGAAATGAAGCTGACAAGTCCCTTGAATTGATCTAAACTATTCATTTTAGGGTAAATGGTAGTCTTTAGATGAGAAATGAGCTTAGTTCTTAACCATTGGATGGAGGGTTGTTTGCCTATAAATACAAGTGTTAAGGGTTAGGTTTCTTAAGCTAGAAAAATACATAAAAAGGCTTCTACTCAGAGAGAGTTTACTGGAGTTTATTATTGAAGGAAAAAAGGAGGAAAAGCTTAAGAGTTTACATTATTAAGCTTGTGTTTGATCTTCAAAGGTAAATTCTAAGGGTCTTTACTCTATGTAAAGTTCATTATTTTCATATTTTTCTTCTGTTTATTTTGTGCATTTGTGTTGCTTTGATTCTTGTTTGGATTTTTTTTGTTTTGGTTCAATTTTTAAAAGATTTGCATATCATATGTAGAATTGGTTCTGCTCATGGCCAATTCTAGCTCTAATCTATAATGAGCAGAACTGATCCTCCCCTTCGATTGGTTTTTGACAATCGATTTATGTTGCATATATGTGGAATTTCATTTAAAGCCTAACTATGTGTTTTGGTTGATTTCTGAGTTCGTATGATATTTTATTTTTATTTTATAAGTTTTTGTTCATATAAATAAGATTTTTTTTGTATTATTTATTTGATTTAATATATTTTGATTTTTTCTATGATCTTTTTGGATGTCATGAAGGATTATTAAGTCTTGATATAATCTAAAAGAATTAGATTTAGGGCTTCTTGATGATTTAATTTGTATTGACTAGTTTTGTTTATATTAATTTGAGTATGTTAAGTTTAATTTCTTGATTTGATTTGATGGTTTATTTGTATGAATATGTGATCAATCTATTGCTGGCATTTATATGATATTGTTGAATTAAAAGTCTTATGTGAAAATTAATTGGATTAAATGCATTTTTTTTGGGTTTGTATGTCTAAAATTCATTTAGACTTGGGAAAATGTGTTCAATATTACTCTTTGATTTGTCGATGCCATGATTATTTGTTTGGTTCTTTAGAGTTTAATTTTATGAATTTTATGTTAGATTATTTTCGCATGAGTTGTATGATTTATATATTACTTATATGTTTATTTGCTATGATTATGGTTTTATGTTATTTGTATGCCATGTTAGATTTTCTTAAGTGAGATGTTTTGATACTTATGTGTTGTTATTTTCATGATTTCATTTATTATATGGAGTGATTGACATGATCGTGATTTCTTTATTTTTATGAATGTGATATATTATATGTTTTCTAAGCTAACGTTTTTGTAGGTACATTAGTTAAACATTGGTTCTTTTATTGGTACATTAATTAAACATCGGAGCATTAATTAAGCATTATTAGGATGTTTTATTTTCGTTATTTATGCTTCTTTTGGTTAGAATGTATTAATAAGGATAATTGATGTAATTTATTATGAATGTTTGTAGAACTTTATAATATTTATACCTTTTTCTATCTTGAATTTATAACATGTCTTAAATCTATTAGTTTATAAATTTGGACCCAAAACTTATGATGAGATGGGTTGGTCAATGTCCATGTTGGCCATGTCACTTCATTCCTGGTATGGTTAACCCGGGTGGCGAATCTATTCATTCTCAAAGTAGGCTAGGATCGAGTGATCTACCCAAATATGTGGCAAGTCCATCACTCAACGGGCAGCAAAAACTAACCTGCATAAAGTGGCGACTCCAATGGGGACAATCTTTTGATTTATAGGATAATACGTTCAAGTAGCTCCCACCTTCTCAGCATGTTATACCTTCAGGATATGGATTGGGTTTGCATTACTTGCATTATCTTCTCGGGTCCCTATTAAACCATGTGGAGTCTGTTACATTCACTAATATCCTTGCATTGATATTTGGGATGTAATGGGCCAACCACACTCAAAGCATAAATGATATTCTTTTAAGAATAGTGCTTGCTTTGGGAACCTTTTCTCCTTACCCTCGTCTTAAACCCTCATGTAATGACTTAGAAACTTTCCATAGGTTGTACCAGAATTTTTATTGTCAATGTTTGGCTAATGGCTTGAGCTTTCCATAAAAAATATTATTTTTATGTTAATACGCTGCCGAAATCGATCCACAAGTTGAATAGAAATACATTATGTAGTTCTCTTCATCTCTGTAAAAAAAAAGCAAAAAAATGTGTGTAAATAGTTTTAGCTTTTATGTATTCAATGTAAGTGGATCAATCTTTGGTGGTAAGTAAATAATAAAAGCGAAGCAAAATCAAATCCAAAATGTCCAAATCTGTGTGTTTTCTTGAAAGCTCATGTATTTACCAAATTTTGACAATGTGTTGTATGTTTCGTATTCTCAAATTCACTTATCAATTAGTGGTTTTGAATTACCTAAGATACCTAGGAGAGAGCCTAGACGACCGCGTAGAGTTTTAAGGTTGGAAGGGAGTGTTGTATGTGGTTCTGATTATTTTTTTACTAACCTACATTTGCATTCATGCATACATGCATTCTTTAGCTCCTTATTAATTGGGGTAAGTTTTGTTGTATCAAGATAGATCAACCAATTTGGAAGCATGGTGATAACAAACGAATATTCCATTTGCCAGAGGTGTTGTCTACTCTAATCTCACTTTCAACTCCTGTAACAAGCTCAAGTCATTACGAGATGGCTGAAGACAACAACACTTAGAATAACCATATTGATGAGGTTCGCATTGCTCAAGTGGTGATGAAGACTTTAATGAACCCGGATGTGCTCGAAGCATTGAAGGAAGTTCTCAATGT